>JAXQQM020063912.1:0-59531 GCA_034641835.2 Pinus albicaulis
AGACTCCGTCTTGTCAAGTCCTCTGTTAGAGTCAAATTTAGACAGGTGGCTGTCAAAGTCTCAGTTCAATATGCAGGCCAAATGCTAATCAGCTTTCACCAACCGCAACTTAGATGTTTGCAGAGCTTGTTCTCAGAATGTTTCAATAACACTTGCAGGCTAGAAGGGAGCTTCGATAAGTTTTCATTTCAGGATTGTCATCGTCAAAGTGCTCAAAGGTATTTCTTCTTCAAAACTCTGTTTTGAAGAAGAAATTTTCAAAGTTGTCTTATGTAAATAAGCTGCCATGCTACCAGTGTACTTCTCAGAGATCGAAAGGTTTACCATGTATCGTGACTGAGATGCCAAAGTTAAAGACTGGTTTTAAAATGCCCTGATTTGGATAAAATCAAGTTTATTAGCACCTGCAGCAAGAAATTTTGCTAAGTTTCAAAACATGAACTTTCTCATATTGTTCGAATAATGGTATGTTAGGCAAACTTCCTGATTTGCATAAACTTGAGAGTTTAAAAAGACAGGGAAATATCAGGCAACATAATTAGATGTTTTGGTAGATGGGCTCAAGAATAATGCAAACAAATTTGCAAAATGAACAGCACAAGTTTTCTGGTAGAATTGTAAAGTTGGGTTATGTGTTTTGAATTCACCTTCGTGATCACATTAGCCATGTTAATCCAGCATTTCGATGGCATGTAGCAGTATTTCAGTAATTGATGGATGTAGGTGGCAGAACTTACCTTGTTAAAGGGGCATCACAATTGATGGATTGGGCGCAAAGTGCCTCACTACTTATGAAAGCGATGTTCTGTTTGCACTTCGTTTTATGATTGATTGTGATATTGAATGTGCTGGTCGAAAAGGGCATTTTCCAGAGCCCAATCCTGTTATCTAGATTGCCAATTTAGTTACATTGTAAGGAGAAGATCGCCCATTTGTACAAAATGTAATGACCTTAAAGTCATGTTCTCCAATTGTTGGGGTTGACGTAATGTCATCTGATAATGAAAGGGAAGTGTTGCTTGCATGGAGGGATTTTATTCACGAAATTGACCTCGATTTGATCATTGGTTAAATTATGTGCAAGATCGACTTGCCATATCTCTGAGCCGGTGTTTTAAGATTTCAATAGGAGTCCATTAAACCTATCGGAGCTGCCCAAACAGAAACGAGCATCCAAAGGCAAAATTGAAGTTCGACAGAGCAAAATCCGAGTTTAAAAGACGTGTCTATGTGTTTAAAGAGAGGTGCGCGCTACCCATACAGGAGGCGCGCTACCCATATAAGGGGCGCTACACATATAGAATCCCCAGCCTTTTCAAAGGAACACGGGCGCTACACATATGGTATGCGCTACGCGTTGGGTAAACATGCTACCCATACAGTCTCAGAACTAAAAATTTCGCTCCTGCATTCAGTTTCATGTCAAATCACCTCATTTTACTTGCAATCGGTGACATAGAGGAGCGCTATGGTTCCACGTTGCTGGAAGAGTTTAAAAATAACAAAAACCAATGTTTTAAATTGTCATATATTGCTGGTTTGTGGTTTTGTTGAATAACTGCGAGACAAGCAAACGGAATTAGCCGTGATGGAAAAGTTCTAGTAACTGGCAGTGATGATGGTGTGGTTCTAGTCTGGCGGTTTCGGAAGGATGGTGTTCGTGGTCAGCGCCGTTTCCATTTGCAAAGGTCTTTGTGTGCACACACTAGAAAAGTAACATGCATCGCTGTTTGCTAACCTTACAGTTTGATTGTTACTAGGATCTGAAGACTGTAGTGTTATTTTCTGGGACCCCAATAGCCTTGAAATTTGTGAGGCAGCTTCCAAAATTTCCAGCACCAGCTTCAGCTGTACATGCAAATGAAATGACTGGTGAGGCGATAACAGTAGCTGGTACTATGCTTGTTGTATGGAATATAAGTGGTGATTGTTTAGCTGTTGTAAATACTTCACAATTGCTTTCAGATTTTGCCATCTCAGTGACAAGCTCAAGCTTTTCGGATTGGATGGAGACAAATTGTGCGCAGTCAAACGGCCTTTAATTCATTTTCATCTATTATGTACCCTTTTAAAGGAGATTATTGCAACACGCTGGACAAAAAGCCACTATGGAGTTAAGCTGAGCCTATCATTTTTAGTTCCTTTCAACTGGACAGGTTGTTTAGGAATTGTTAAAAATTACGAGTCTATTTTACCAAACAAAAAGGCAAACGTAAAGTAAAAAGTCAAAGTCAAAGCTTAAATTGGAACGTAGATATTCATCACACCAGAGCGAAAGGATTCGATTGCCTATTTTGGTCTTCAGTTGCAGATTTAAAGGGTCTTCAGCTACAGTTTTGATTCTTTCATTTGTCCTCAACAGATTCGAGTAGAAGATGGAGCGCTATTCTATTTTCAGAAAAGTTGATTGGATTTTTGGTTTTGTTTGTTTAATGATGATAAAACAGATCCCTTGTTTTGGTCGATTTGTTTTCTCATGGAGGAGTCTATATATTTGATTGTAAAGATTTGTAAAAGGGTTGAGAGAGAGTTCTGAAAAACCTGTAGTGAAGAACAGAGAGCTTCATTTGTACAGTTGTTTGACAGAGATTAATTGAATGGTACAGCTTTGATTTATAAGATTCTTGTGGCGTGAAATTTAGCATATGTTTCTTCTACTGTGTCATATGTAATCTCGTAATGTTTTTTCATTTCATTCATAATCAGTTCACTGGATGCTTTTGCAGTAAGATAGGCAAAATCCAATTTACTTTCTCTGCCTTGAAGGAGCGTCAGTATTTGTGTATTTTCTTCTGTCTGAAAGGGATTCATTGTTAAATGCCCTTTTCAGCTTTCTTAAGCAGTCTTTACATTCCATTTAATTTCAAATTAATTGTTAAACTTCACTCCTACCTCACCTTATGGAATAATCTGTGCCTTTGATTAAATCTCTGCTCACGCTATTCTTGATCCCACACTGCCCAGAACATTCAATCCATTTATTAAAAAACTCATTCATATCTATTTACTAGCCTAAAATCAGTTCCCATTCTAGAGTCATCTCGCACCCTATTGCTCATTTTATCGATATTGACTGGAGAGATCCCTCTCCTGTCCTCGTAGGGCTAGCTACGAGGTTGAGCTTGGTTTGATGTTGCCTCGAGTTTTGCCTTCCTCAGCCTGAGGCAGATTCGAGCGCTAACAGAGGGTATGCATTGATTATCGAGAATTGAATAAAGCTACTCTTAAATATCATTTTCCTTTACCTTTTATAAATCAAGTGTTAGATACATTAGCAGGAAAAAAGTATTTCTCATTCCTGGATGGTTTCAATGGTTAAAATCAAATTCAAGTTGCACCTGTAGATCAGGATAAAACCACATTCACCAGTCCCTGGGGAACTTATGCCTACCGAGTACTTCCTTTTGGATTGTGCAATGCACCTGCAACATTCCAAAGGGAAGTACTGGGAATCTTTTCTGATCTAATACGTGATTGTGTAGAAGTTTACATGGATGACTTTACAGTCTATGGTAATTATTTTGAAGAAGCTTTAGAAAACTTGGAGAAAGTTTTAAGAAGATGTAAAGAAGCAAACCTTTCACTGAGTCATGAAAAATGTTTCATGATGTTTACTGAAGAGATTGTTTTAGGACATCATATTTCAGGAGATGGAATCAAAGTTGATAAATCAAAAGTTAAGGTCATCTCAAGGCTATTAGTTCTAAGTTTCCAAAAGGATGTTAGAAGTTTTCTAGGATTCATAGGGTATTATAGAATATTTATAGAAGATTTTACCAAAATAACATCCCCACTCTTCAAATTACTTACCAAGGATTGTGAATTCAAATGGAATCCTGACTGCCAGTTAGCATTTGAAACCCTAAAAGAAAAAATTTCTGAAGCACCCATCTTAAGAGGACCTAACTGGAAATATCCTTTTCATATATAAACAGATGCTTCAGACACAGCTCTAGGAGCTGTGTTAGGACAAAAATACCTGATCCCTTATGCCATCTACTACACAAGTAAAAATTTGACTCCCCCAGAGTTGAATTATACTGTAACTGAAAAATAATTATTAGCTGTTGTTCATGCTATCAATAAATTCAGACATTACATAACAGGCCATGAAACCTTTGTTTACATAGATCACTCTGCAATTAGGTATTTAATGAATAAATCTGTTCCTAAAAGAAGAGTCACAAGATGATTATTTCTCCTACAAGAATTTAACATTACTCTTCTAGACAGACCTGGAAAACAAAATACAGTTGCTGATTTTCTGTCTAGGATTCAAAATATCAAAGACAACACTCTAGTTGAGGATAAATTTCCTGATGAATATCTCTTTGCAATAACTACTTAAACTCCTTGGTTTGCATATATTGCCAATTATTTAGTTACAGGGAAATTGCCTCAAATATGCATGCTAGAGAGAAAAGAAGAATAATTCATATTAGTGAAAAATATTCATGGATTACTAATGAATTGTATAAGATATCAGAATATCTTATTATCAGAAGATGTGTTCGAGAGGATGAAATGCCTAAAATTCTTAAGGCATGTCATGATGAACACTGTGGTGGACGTTTTTCTGACAAGAGGACAACCTATAAAATCCTTCATCTAGGATATTATTGGCCATCCATCTTCAAAGATGCCAAAGAGTATGTCAAAAGGTGTGACAATTTTCAAAGGGTGGGGAAACCTACTGCTTCAAACGAAATGCCATTACAACCTCAGGTACTTATTGAACCTTTTGAAAAATGGGCCTTGCATTTTGTCGGAGCTATCAATCCTCCATCTAAACAAAAGAAGTATATCCTGGTATGTACTGATTATGTCACTAAATGGGTAGAGACTAAAGCATTACCTTTTGCTAATGAAATATCTGTAGTTAATTTTCTTTTTGAGGATATCTTTATTCGTTTTAGTGTTCCATGAGAAATTGTAACAGATCAAGGTGATCAATTTGCATCAAAGATGGTAGAAAATTACAAAATCAAGCACAGGAAGTATACCCCTTGCCATCCACAAGAAAATGTTCAGGTTGAATCTACCAACAAGGTGACTGAAGGAATTCTCACTAGGACTGTTCATCAACATAGAAGAGATTGGGCAGAAATGCTTCTCGAAGCCTTATGAGCCTATGGAACTACATGGAGAAACACAACAGGACATACTCCTTATGAACTTGTTTATGGGAAGCAATTCCTATTTCCTATAGAATTTTAGATCAAAACCTTCAAGATGGCAGTCCAACTGGGACTTGATTTGACAGAAGCACATAAGCATAGACTAGAGCAAATTAATGAACTAGATGAAATTAGATAAGGTCTAGTCCAAAGAACAAGTATAGTCTAGCAGCAAAGAAATAAATGGCATGACAAGTATATCAAAGAGAAAAAGTTTCAAGAAGGGGATTGGGCACTCTTGTTTGACTCAAAATTTAAGGATTTTCAAGGGAAATTTCAGACTCATTGGCTTGGACCATATGAGATTGAGAAAGTCTTTGAAAATGTAGCAGTAAATATTAGAACAATAGATGAATAAAAGGTATATCTTCTTGTAAATGGTCATAGGTTGAAAGTATATCATAAACCACTTTCAAAAAAAGAGTTTGTCAGAAAATTTCAGGATAACATTGATATGGAGTGTTGAACCCTTATTTAAATTAAGAGGGGGGGGGCGAATTGGTTTAACACATTCATGGTCTTTTAAAACTTTCCTTTAAACTTATTTACACCTTCATTTCATGATCAACTTATTACACAATGTAAGAGCAAAATTAATATGTGAGAAGAAAGTATTAAGCAGATTAGATAAACCATATCAACACATAAACATCAAGCATATAGACAACAGATATAAGTGGAAACCAAAAAAGGGAGAAAACCACATCTTATTATTGTTGTGATGCAAAGGCAAGCTCCAACTCCCTCTCACCACTGATTTTCTGTAGGCTCTAACCCACAGGAGGCTCCTACCTCAATTCTACAAGCTACAACTTGCAAGGAAGCTCCAACTCCCAACTATTTTCTGCAGGCTACAACCTACAGGTGGCTCCCACCTCGGCTAGCTACAACTAAAATTTATCAAGCTACAACTTGATATGGAAACACCAAATTCCTCACTCTTTTCATAAACAACACATGCAGATTTACCTGGATATCAGCTCTGTTATGTTCCTTCTTCACTACTGTCCACCAGCCTTCATATCTGCCTTATTTCATTTCTGAATCTTCACAGCTTCTCTATCTACTCCTCCTTCTTCTTACCCTCTCTCCTCATTTTTCATTCTCTAACCTCTCTATGCATATTTTTGTAATGTTATTTATAGAGATTATCTCATGACTGTTTGTATTCCATAGAGAATTCGAAGTGAAAAACCATGACTCTTTGCCTTATGCCTTCTCATTTCTTTGTCCAACTCATTTAGAAAAATATAACAATATGTATACATTTCAGTTTTACACTGAAGTTTTTTTTGCCTACAGAGACTTGCCTTTACATCACAAACAATATAAAATCAATTAAAACATTTACATTTACTTTTGCATCTGATATATCTCATTCAACCCTTTCAGTTCTTGGCTCATTGTGTGCTTGTATTTTCTGCTGCTGTAGTGCAACAAACCCACATTTTCATTCCTTTGCATTTCAAATTCAGATTCTGCAAATCTGAATACCTTCACTGCACACCTCTTCAAATCTGCAATCTCAGTTCACTGCAATTGTGTATCTGCTGCATATATAACTGCTTTACAAGTTTAGCCCCAAATGAATTCACAATATGGCAATCTTTACATGCGGAAGCTTTTCTTATTTTCTGAACTAGGCAATTTAATTAAATGCAGAAGCTTGCCTTTTATTTCTATGGTTCAAATCATATTCCTCAGATTACATTAATTTGCAGAAACTCGATTTGTTTCAATAAATGTTTAAACCATGGTCTAAACCCACTTCATGAATTCATATGCGGAGTTTCCTCTATATACCATACTTCAAACCTTGATTAATTAAATATTAACATATGTGCCAACGCTTTATCAATCCCAACTTCGATTAGAATGCAGACTTCAATATATATATAAAATTGGGGCCCACAGCACTTCGACTTTGATTTAAAACAAAAATCCCAACGTAATAATGGCCTCGGCTTCCATATCTCACATTCAACTATGTTTATATTAAAGTGAACCAAAGTTTGACTTTGATTAAACATAATATATCACCATATGAGCTTTATTATTGGACCCATTACATAATGGTCTATATCATATCAACAAATATACGCTCCCAGCTTTGTTATTTCACATCACCCATAATATATTAACATATATTATGTCCTCCATTCAAATCCTGAGAAAAATTATAATAAAGTCTCGTTCAACTCATTTTGGATTCATTTGGGCCTACACAACTCATTCAACGCATATCAAATTTATATTATATATTGGTTCCGACATATATTAAACCTACAATGAATCTTTTCCATACATAAATTTCCATGCACCAACACATAGTCGCGCCCACGGCTTTATAACCCTGCCTTAACTTTTGCGCATCTTCATGATGCGAATGCCGTCTGATCACGAGGTTCGATCATCCAACGAATATCGCATTTTTTTCACCTCTGCGGTTTAACACGAAAATATTTTGCGAAATAGGTGGATTTGGAATACCACCTGGGCCATGTGTCGATCAATGAGCACTATCACGTTTTTTTTCCACAATACGATTTACCATTTTGAAACTTTGTGAGACCGCTGGTTTTGCTTCTGAAACCGCTTCAACTATTCACGATTCATGGTTCCATTATCTCATTTACTCCAGGTTCTGTTCCTAAACTGCACTATTAACCAATGCATTTTCTTGTAGGTCCGCCTTCATCTTTTCACTACGTCTTTGACTGTGCATCGCATGGGTTATTGTATAACTTCACCATTCATTGATTTAAACCATATCGTATGGTCCCATTCTATTCATGGTTCCATAACTGCTCCTCATATGTTAAACCTCTGCTTCGCGCACATATCATTAACTTCGTTCAATTCTGGCTTCACGCTCAATTGCTTCAAATTTATATGCGCCATTACAATTTTCCCACTTAAATAATTGTTTTGATTTCATTACAGGATATCTGCAATCCTATGCTCCAGTGCATTCCATCAAAACACACAAATATTGGTTCCATATTAACTAATATAACTCCCCTTTTCTTATTAACGTGGTTGCAACCAAAATCGATATACATTCAATTGCACATTCAGATTAAAACAGAATACATATAATTCAAGAATCTCAAGGAACCAAAGCCTCCTTCATACATACAACGGATGCATAAATTTAACTCACTGACAATGTCTTACACAATTTCTTATTGAAGCTCAAGACCATATTAAGCCATTTTCAACCATTTTATCCATTGCTCAACTATATGCATAGCCTGATCTCAATTATTATTACCGAGCTAACACCTACTTGCTTATCGAAACTTGAATCCCATTCAAATAGAATTAAATCAGCCATTGACCATATAATTCTGAACAAATTCTTTCATATATATCTAATTGAGATTACTTACAAACTTCCTGGTCCTTGGCCAGATCTTCAAATCAAGTGGCCCTTCTACAACACTACTCTGTCTTTCTAGATCTGTAGATCTTTTGCTTCTGCTTCATGTCTAATGTTCTCCTTGCCTCTGCTACCTCTCTGCTCCCTGTCTGTCTCCTTTTCCATCAATGACAATATTTCCAACAGTCTCCCCCTTTGGCATTGATGGAAATACACTTCCTCTACTTGCCTTTTTGGAAGACCCTCTCTTTTGTTGCTTGCTTTTCCTCCCCCTTTGACATCAATGGCAAGGAATTGCACATTTCCTAGTGTGGTTTCCAAATATTTCCATAAAATTATGATCTTGAGGACCTGTTCCATGCACTGCTCACTTGCTCTGGTTCTTTTGTGACAATATTTGGTGACTGATCTCCCTCTGGAATGATGCTTTCTTTTCATGTCAGTGAGTAACATTTGCAGACACTACCCCTAGTTTGTCTCTTAGATATTCGAATGGCTCTTTAGCAAGAGGTTTTGTGAATATGTCTACTGTTTGTTCCTTTGTTGGTACATATTCCAACTTCACTACTTTCTGTGCTACTTTTTCTCTGAGGAAATGGTACTTAATTGGGATGTGCTTTGTTTTTGAATGAAATATATGATTTTTTGATATACTTATTGCACTTGTATTGTCACATTTGATTGAAATGGGATCATCTATGCTTACCTTCATGTCTTGGAGAGTTTTTTTCATCCACATTACTTGTGTGCAACATGCTGCTGCTGCTATGTATTCTGCTTCTGTTGTAGATAGAGAGATAGAAGTTTGCTTCTTGCTTAGCCATGCCACCAGACTTTTTCCCAAACAAAATGCACCTCCACTTGTGCTTTTCCTGTCATCCATGCAGCTAGCCCAATCTGCATCTGTATATGTTGTCAGAGTGAAGCTTTTGCCTTTTGGATACCATAGCCCATAATGTGTAGTTCCTTGTAGATATCTGAATATTCTCTTGATTGCTAGTAAGTGATTTTGTTTTGGTGCTGCTTGATATCTTGCCACAAGTCCTACTGCCAACACAATGTCTGGTCTAGAGGCAGTTAGGTATAGCAGACTCCCTACCATGGATCTGTAAAGTCTTTGATCTATATTTGCAGATCCATCATTAGCACATAGTTTGCATCCAGTGATCATGGGAGTTGACACAGGTTTACAGTCTTCCATTTGGAACCTTTTCAACATATCTGTTAAGTATTTTTCTTGTGAGATGAATGTTCCCGTGTTCTTTTGTTGAATTTGAAGTCCTAAATAGAAGGTGAGCTCTCAAATCATAGATATCTCAAATTTTGATTTCATTTCTTCAGCAAATTCTTTTGTTAACTTCTCTTTGTTGCTACCAAACATGATGTCATCTACATATACTACTACAATTAGGAGTTCATTTTCATTAGCCTTTATGTACAAATTACTGTCTACTCCTCCATTCTTAAAACCTTGTTTTTTCAAGTATTTGTCCAGCCTTGAATACCATGCACAAGGAGCTTGTTTAAGCCCATATAAGGCTTTCTTTAATCTGCACACATAGTCTTGTTTATCTGTTAATGAGAATCCTTCAGATTGTTCCATGTATACTTCTTCCTCTAGATCTCCATTCAAGAAGGCAAACTTCACATCCATTTGATATACCTTGAAATCATGATAACATGCAAAGGCCAAAAACATTCTGATTGCTTCCATTCTGGCTACAGGGGAAAATGTTTCATCATAATCAAGACCTTCAATTCGTGAATATCCCTTGCATAGAAGTCTGTCTTTATTTCTGATTACCTGCCCTTGTTCATTCATCTTATTCTTGAATATCCATTTTGTGCCAATGACATTTTTGCCAGTGGGTCTTGGAATTAACTCCCAGGTATTGTTCTTCTCAATTTGGTCCAGTTCCTCATTCATAGCGTTTACCTAGTTTTTGTCTTTGCTGGCTTCTTCGAACTTCTTTGGCTCTATTTGAGATAACATGGCTAGATATATTTCTTCTTTCTCTTCAGCTAGCTATCTTCTTGTCTGGACTCCTACACTTTTGTCCCCAATGATTTGATCTTTTGGATGATTCTTTTGAGTGTGTCTTGAGGGACCTTTTGAGTTTAATTCAGTATCTTCTATTGTCTTGCTCAGTTCATCATTATCTTGGGTCTCTTCTTCATGATCTTTTGGAGGATTGCTGCATCTTGTACTTCTTGTTCTGTTTGGTAGATCTTCATCAAATCTTACATCAATGCTTTCCACAATTTTGTGCAGTGTTTTTTTGTAGCACCTGTAACCCTTACTCTTGGATGCATATCCTAAAAATATTCCTTCATCAGCTCTTGCATCAAACTTCCCCAGTTTTTCATCATTATTTTTTATGAAACACTTGCTTCCAAAGACTCTAAAGTGCATTATTGATGCTGGTTTACCATGCCATAATTTGTAAGGAGTCTTGTCACTGTTTGGTCTTAAATGAGCTTTGTTAAGAATGTGAACAACTGTGTGTACTGCTTCTGCCCAGAAGGTTTGGGGAATGTTACTTTCTTGCATCATTGCTATGGCAATCTATTGTACTGACCTATTTTGTCTCTCTTCCACTCCATTCTGTTGAGGTGTACTTGCAATTGTAAACTGTTGTTTTATCCCATGCTCATTGCATAGGTTTGCAAAATCATAGTCTGTGAATTCACCTCCTCTGTCTGATCTGATGCACTTTAGCTTGCATCCTGTTTGATTTTCTGCTAATGCCTTGAATATCTTGAATTTCTCAAGTGCTTCAGATTTATATTTGAGAAATGCTACCCATGTCATTCTGGAAAAATCATCTATTATCAGCATGAAATAAGATTCTCCACTTGGTGCTTTAGTTCTTGAAGGTCCACACAGGTCCATGTGCATAAGATGAAGTGGCCTACTTGTTGATAGTTCATCTTTGGTCTTAAAAGATGTGCGGGTCTGTTTTCCCAATTGGAAAGATTTACATATGGTATTTGAAGGCTTATTTATTGCTGGCATATCTCTGACTGCTTTCTTCTTACTCAGACTGATGATATGGTCAAAGTTAAGGTGTCCCAATCTTCTATGCTATAACCATGACTCATCAAATTTGCTTAGGTGGTGTTAAGTCCCTATATTAATAGTGTAGTCCCTTATTATGTTAGTGTAGCCCCCCTTATTGTTATTGTTGTTCCCTTGTAACCCCCATATTGTTATTATTATGCCCTTACATTATTATTGTTAGGTCGGCTAGGATTACATTGTGGCCCCACTAGGATTATATTATGGCCCCATGGACTCCTATATATAGAAGGAGGTTTTGGTCATTTGTATCATCGAAGAATTGTTCATTTATGTAATGTGTTGGAGGTTTCCCCCTCGAAGTGTCTTATTTCTAAGAAATTGATATCTCTTTTCTTCTATTTTTGGAGCTGGTTACACAACATTTGGTATCAGAGCTTTGGATTCTAGGGTTTCGCTGCTCCAAATAGGTCATCGTGGAATTTTCTCTATAAATTTTTTTCTACGAAGTTTCAGAAGCTAAACTTTTTATGGTGCGAAGCTGAAATCCTGAGGAATCTTTTCTAAAACGTTCAGAGCTTGGTTCGCAATATTTACGGAGATATCATCTGTGGAAGTTAGGTCTTTTTTCAGGATCCTAAAAAGGTCATCGTGGCATGTTCGCTATAAAATTTTTTGTAAGAAGGTTCAGAATCTGAAATTCATATGGTGCGAAGCTAAAATCCTGAGGAAATTCATCAAAAAATTGCAGATATTGGTTCGCAATATTTTTGGAGATATGATCTGTGGAAGGTAGTGCTTTTTCAGGCTCCTGAATTTCATCTCAAAGAGGTGATCGTGGGAAAAGTTCAATAACTCTCTCTCTGGGCATTGGATTGGAGTGCCGCAAAAAGTGGTCACAAGTACACGGATTGTAGTTTCTTGGATATCAATTTTAGAGACAAAAGATGAAACAGTGACACGTGGAAAGTCGTACAAGTTTTCTTTACTGAACCAGTCCGTAATTAGGTCATTGTGGGAGATTGGACACAACTTTGTATTGGAGAATCCAAATTAGGTCAGACCTGTGGCATTCAAAAGATAATTTAGAGGGATACTTCATTTCTGAATTTCAGATATTGAAGAGTCACAATCACAAAGATAATCCAATTCCAATATCGAGCTCCTCAAAAGCAAGTAAAAGGTGTGTATTATTTTTCCCGAATTGCATAAATCTTGTTTGAAAAATCAGTTTGAAGTGATTCCAAGGGCCTATTGAGCATATATTTCAGTATTGCGTTCTGAAATGCCTCCTAAAAATAATTAAACACCAATTAAGCCCTCATGAATCTATACTATGATGCATGAAGTGGAAGAATTGCAGTATGAGATATCAAAATTACGGTACCAAGTGCAAAACATTTCGATCTTACGAAGAGAAACTGAAGATGACATAGATGGTTTAAAAGCAGAAATGAAGGCTAAGTTGGATGGTTTGAAGGATCAAATAAAATCTAATATGGATGGTAAAGTAGTGGAATATCACATCGAGCATCAACAAAAAGTTCTCCAACTCTCAAAGGATAACCTAACTTTGGTGCAGAATCAAATAAAACAACAAGAAGATCAACATCACATTGAAAGAAGTTCTGAAGAAATAATAGAAACAAGAACTCGACAAGTACGATCAATTTCAGAGTATCTCAGCAAGTGGAAGAAATTTCCTGTAGAATATTCCACATGGGAGGATGAGAATTTTATACAGAAGCATCAAGAAATAATCAAGCGTTGAGGACAACCCTTGTTTGAAGGAGAGGGGCATGTTAAGTCCCTATATTAATAGTGTAGCCCCTTATTATGTTAGTTTAGCCCCCTTATTGTTATTATTGTACCCCTGTAACCCCCATATTGTTATTATTGTGCCCTTACATTATTATTGTTAGGTCGGCTAGGATTACATTGTGGCCCCACTAGGATTATATTGTGGCCCCATGGACTCCTATATATAGAAGGAGGTTTTGGTCATTTGTATCATCCAAGAATTATACATTTATGTAATGTATTGGAGGTTGCCCCCTCGAAGTGGCTCATTTCTTAGGCGTTGATATCTCTTTTCTTCTATTTTTGGAGCTGGTTACACAACAGGTGGCATGCTTCATTCTCTTCTTTCACTATATAGACATTACTTTCTGTTCGAATACCTTTGATCAAGGTCTTTCCTGTGGTGCTTGATCTTACTTCACAATCTTGTGCTCTAAAGAGAACCTCACAACCTTTGTCACACATTTGACTGACACTTAGCAGATTGGCTTTTAGCCCATCCACAAATAGTACCTCTTGAGCCTTTCCTCTTGCATTATCCAGACTGACTAAGCCTTTCCCTTTGATTTTCCCTGCTTTATCATTGCCGAATTTTACATTCCCAAATTTCTTTTCATCAAAGGTTACAAAATTGCTTCGATCTCCAGTCATATGTTTTGAGCATCCACTGTCCAAATACCATTGGCTTTTCTGGTCTTGAGCTATTAGAGCCAGGTCACACTTATTCACCTTCTTTTTCCACTCATGCATCCTTTTGTTTGATACCTTTCCTGAGATGATGGACCACATTCTTTGAGATGACATTTGTGACACTTGTGCCCAAATCGATGGCAGTCAAAGCATTTGATTATGTTTCTGAATGAATTATGTACATGAGTGAATTCTCCATTTTTCATCCATCTCCTTGAGTTTCCATACATCAGTATTTTTCCATTCGTTCTGCACTCCCTAGCTTTATGGACGAACTCCTTATAGTAAAAACAATACCCATAAAAATAATTAGCATACTTGATGAAGGGTTGTCTTCTCCATTTGTTTTCTTGAGGTAGTATTTTCACTTTTTTCATCCTTTTCTGTTTGGAATTGATTCTTCTTTTATGACAGTATGCAGAAATATGTCCCAGTTTGTGGCCAGCATAACAGGTGACAATTTTCATAGGGGGGAAGAATCTCCTTTGATAGCTTCCAAATTTTATATATTCAGGAGTATATGCGCCTTTTTTGGTTGACTGTTTATTTATATCATTCTTTGTCATTTGAGGTTCCTTCATGTTTCTGTTTACTTTATTGCAGGCTTCTACTTTTGTAGGAATCTTCTGAGCTGCTTCATTATCCTTAACAACTTTTACAAAAATGATATTCCTGTTATCTGTTTCTTTCACTTTACTTGTTTCTCCTTCATAGCCTATCCCAGTTTTATCAGAGGAGATATTTGAGCATCTAGTGTTTTACTCAACTTATCAGAGCTTGTCATTTGAGAAGTGTTTATTGACAATTTCCTTTGGGTGTTTTCTAATTTCTTCCTCAAGCATACTACTTCTTCTTCCAGTTTCTCTTGCTTCTGAATTTTATCCTCAATTTTCTTAAGTAAAGTGTCTTCTACCTTCTTGGCTTCTTCAAGCTCTACTATTAGTATGAATCTTTCGTCGTAAAAGACCACTTTAGCAATGCATAACAAATAGCCCTAACATCGATTATGGCTGCCAAATATCTTTAAATCTGCAATTAGGTGATCCAAATAATGCTGCACAAATCCAGATCTAAGCATAAAAGACATTAAGCAGATAAAGTAAAATGTGGCTCCATGCATCCAATAGACAAGACAAGAACAATGTATTTGAAATAATTTTATATTATATTAAAAAGGGGCACCTGAGAGGAAAACAAGAAAGGTGTTTTACAGTTCTCCTCAATGGGATGGGTTCTTGAAAGTCCTCAGCATTTCAGATCTAAAATTTCTCTCTCTTGTTGGTGTAGAAAACCCAGACAAACATAGAACTCAAAGGGAGCTCACAAGGAAAAAATGGAGAATGTGACCAAGTATAGATCCAGAGTGATCTAATGCAATGGAAGGTGACTAATGAATGGGGAAAACCCTTCTATTTATAACAAAATATTAGGGCGATCTAGAACTTGGTGCATGAATAAAATATTATTAATCAAATTCTAGAACCATCCTTTAGGAATATTTTATTATATTTGTTGGAGGGAAAATGATTTTTGACTTGGGTCAATTCCTTTATTTATAAATAATAAATAAATAAATGATTTATTTATTATTTTAAGGGAATGGTGGGAATATAATTAAATAAATAATGATTTATTTAATTATTTATAAATGATTTAGTCAAATTTAACTACGAATATTATTTAAATAGGATTTAAATAACTTATTCCTAGGAAATAATCAAATAAATAAGGATTTATTTAATTGATTTCCTTGTTTTGGGTTAAATATGACCAAGAAATATAAACAAATATAGATTTGTTTATTATTTCCTTTTGGGGTTTCCTGTTTAGACCATAAATAACTTAATAAAGGTGTTTTACTAAGTTATTTCACATAGTGAAAGCAATTTTACTTAGGGTAAAATTGGTCTTACATGGTGTACTTGGGTTCATCTAATGATAATAGGTTAGATGACAAAAAAATGGTGTAACAGATTGCCCCCCAACGTACGAGTGTTAGGAGAAAATCGTATGACCGAAGTACGTTGTAAGAACTCAATCACTAGACATCAAGAGGGAAGTCAGAGAGAAATGGAAGGTAGTCTAATGTGCTAAAGGACTAGACCCTGAGAAGACGAGACTTATAGGTGCAAAAAGTCTCTAGTTTATGAAGTGGTACCTGTGCTAAAGGCGGCAGGGGAGGCATACCTATGCCCACCGAGACAAAGTACAAAAGAATAGGATGTCCATTAAACAAGGAACCAAACCATAAAGTACATGTTGGCATAAATATGTGCCAGAAAAATAGAATGATGAATCCCACATACATGTTGTGCCTGGAATAACAGTAAGGACTTATAAAATAATATTTTAGTACATGAGATACAAATACAACCCGAATGCCCCCTACACACTGGGAAGGGCTCACAAGATCTAACTGATACATGCAAATCAAAGAGGCGCTGCAAGCGGCTGAGGCCGATATCATCAAATAGAAGGAGCTGCAGCAAGGGATGAAATGAAGAAGTCATCCGAGCATGTGGGGGGCTACCTGCAGGGCCACCCCCTCATGAGGGTTGAGACATCTGACACACACCCGGAAATCACCAAAAGCGGATGCTGCATCACTAGACCATCAAGTATACATATCACGATCAGGCTGAAAGGAGCTCGAACCAAGGTACACCGCCCTCTAGACCTGGCTTCTGGAGTAAATTAGCTGATGTACACGGAAGGAGGTCTGCCATAGGTGAGGTAAGAAGGGATCCCCAACTAAGGCACGAGAGAAAATAGTAGAGCGACTAACAGACGGACACTAATGATGATGACGAAATGAGGGGTACTGAGTAGTGGATGGACGACTTCCCTTGTTAGAGCATAAGGGGCATGAATGGCTTGGAAGCAACTGACACAATATCAAGAAGGATAGGTGACAATGGTACTGAAGGCCATAATGTGCAACACGAGAGAGGGACCAAGCGATGAAGGATGGAGGACTATAGCGGGGTACAAAGGGACTCGAGATAGACTCCATGACTGATGATGACTCAACTCGGATGCTCTAAACAAGGGCGACTCGATGGTGCTGCCACACAATAAAGGTCCAATGGGGGACCATAAAAACATGAGTACAATAGGGTGTCTCATGACGAAAATCAACATGAAAAAAGACAAGTAAAGGGGTAAAGTGGTGCCCCAAGTACAAGCATTGTAAGTGAAGAAGTCTGATTGGAAGGAGAGATGAAGAGATCCTTCGTGGACAAAATGTGTCCTGGTGAAGTATCAAAACATGAAAAACTAACAGATACCCATTTGAGTGCTCAGTGAGAGCTTTCCAACGGTGCAGATGGTTTCAAACGGGGCTACGGTTTGGTCGCAGCGGGCGAAAGAAAAAACATGGGTTTTTCTTCTAATAAGGAATTTTCCCTCCAAAATCATTCATTTTCTTGTGTAGCTGTGGTGAATGTGGAGAGGAGAGAAGGCCCTAAATCTTGCGGCAATTGTAGCGGACAAACCGACTCTTGGAATTGCGATCCGTCAGTTGCAGGTAAGAGGCCTAATCCTACTCTTTGTGTTTGATGGATTCAAAGTTCAGATTAGGGTCTTAAATCTTAGTAACTACTCCTACTTCATTATCATGGCTGGGTCGCACTTTTTGGGGCAAAAACTGTGACCTGGATGCAGGTTTGGGCCTGAAAAGTGCGACCTGGCCCAGGATTGGGCCAAAAAGTGCGACTTGTTAGATGGAGGTTGTTTAAGTGCTGTTATGGGCTGAGATTCAGTTTTGGTGTGAGTGAATGCAATTTTTCTTATCTGTAGACTGACAAAGATGATGTTTTGTGCAGATAATAGCAGATATACGAATCAAGTGGAGAAAGAGAGACCTAGGTACATTACAGACGGAAATCCAAGCGGATCAGGGTGTCCATCGTGCATCGGCTAGGTTTGGGGTTCTGAAATTTGTGGAGAACCCTTTGATGAGGGCTGGGGAGCCCTTGTTGGCCCAGATTATCAGTTATTGGGATTCCAGATCATGAGGTGTTTATAGTGCAAGGGCAAAGGATTGAGCTGACCCTCCAGGATCTGTATTTCCTGACTGGTCTCGCACCATTAGGGATGGTGGGAAATACACAGCCAGTGTTACCGCAGGGGCGTAACATCATGGAGTTCGTTGAGTGACATTGTCGACCAGGTGTCCGAGTCAAAGGGACTCAGATATCGATTGGGGATTTAGAGAGGTTGGAGACCCGGGCAGTGGTAGCGGCAATGTTGCGGATCTAGGGCAGCTAGGCATTCCATCACATCACTGGAGGGTAGATGATGCTTGTAGAGAGTGTGTTGAGTGGGACCTACTATGGGTGGGCCCAGATGATGTTGGTGTCGGTGAAACGACAACTGTCGCTATGTAAGCGACAAGTGAATCATGATTGTGCTTATGGGACTGTATTATGATCTTTCTTTTTTGAGAAGATTCCGACCTTACGACCTCGTGTACAGCTACCTGATGGGGGTTTGAGAGAGCCTCAGATGCATCGGTGGGGACGACTACTGTGTAGAGGAGGGGGAGGGGCGGTCGGACGGGTGTTCCGACCAGAGTTCTTCGCCCATTGGGATCAGATGCCATTGTACATAGACGACTATCCCTATAGTGGGATGAGTTATTGGGGAGATTCGGACTTGCTGCTTCTGCCTGGTCGAGTATGGGGGCCCGATGGTAAGTGACAAGTAACTAATCTGTTATGTGCATTTTAAATTTTGTGAATAGTTTGCATGGTACTGATCCTTATACTTTTTGGAATGTAGATATAGCTCCGGTAAAACCGGCCAGATATATGGGATGAACTACAGCAGCTGGAGCTATAGGTGCAAGTGGATCAAGGACGACACAGAATGAGGATATGGCCGCTCTGTTGGAGGAGATTCGTCGTAGATGTGAGGGGCTACTGACCAGTGTGTCAGAGCGTGGTTGGTAGGATTTAGACGACCAGTACATAGAGCTATGTATTGGGCTACCCTCGGAATGGCGAGGTATCATGCGACGCATGGCGATGGCCGGTCAGACTATGTGTGATCTACGAGCTGTGGGAGCAGAGCCATTGGCTCGAGATCCTCCAGAGAGTGATTAGATGTAGGGTAGGTGGTGCCCCCCAGTGGGTATGTAGGGGCAAGTGGTGCCCCCCAGTTTTGTAGTATTGTTTTTGTAACATGCTATGGGCATGTCATATGTTCCAGAGTAGATGGACTCTAAAAACATGTTATATGATATATGTTATGTATATGCAATGTGTTGATGGTTTGGAATGTTATTGTCTTGTGTGTGATAAATGCCAGTCTAGAACATGATTTGAAATTTGATCTACGTAGTGATTTTGACTTCTAGGTTTATGGTTGAAAGTAATGAATCGAAATTCACGTATCAAAAGTTTCACTCGTAAATATTGTCTAAATAGGATAGGATTATGCACACGATAGACACCATTAAGTTGTAAGACAAGAAGCAGGGAATCTGGATGAACGTGCAGATGGAGGATGTGATGAGAGAAGGCATCGGCTAAGAGACCATGTATTGCATCATATTCGACCTGATTATTGGTGGCACTACCAATGCAGAACCCATTTGTAAGAACGAGGGTATGCAAGGGGGTAAAGATGGCCCATGCGGTTGAGGTGAGATTCTGGGAATAACGACTTGCCCCATCGACATAGCCAATATAATGTGTGGACGAGAAGGCCCATGGATTAGTGTCACAAGACAAGGAATGGGGGAAAGGAGAATAATTATGGCAGCATGAGTATAGGGAAGACATCCAACGACAACTATGGGAGGGAGTAGTCTAGGTAGGAAGGCTAGGACTCATATATCGATTAAAGGGAGATGAATGAGGAACATGGGAGGAAAAGCGGGAACTCATGTTGCGAAGGAAATCATAGATGCGGATGGTATTATCCTGGTTATGGGAGGAAAGGGAAAGGTCGAGGAAACCACACGACGATGCAAAGTTACCAAAATCATCAGCTGGGGAAGAAAGGCACACATACGGATCGTCACGGGAGATGACAGAAGAACAATTAAAAAGATGGTCAAAGCGTGTAGAGTCCAAGGATGTTGCTGAAGGAGAATAAAGCAAAACAGATGGAGTGGATTCAGAGGGAATGTACTCCGAGGGTCGTGCAGATGATGATAGGTAGAGGAGGGGGGTAGCAGGTTCTGACTTCTCAATATCAGGGGGAGGAATGTCAATGGTAGTAGGGGGATCCTCGAGTAAGCCTGACGCATACTGAGCGAGGATGGGAGAGGCAGATTGATTTTGTTCAACTTCGTACTCGCGAATGACCTCTAAAGAGGCTCGGTAATGCGTGAGGTGAGGAAAATGGTGAGAATAATGGCGATGGACACCACACAAAGAACAGGGTTTGTTGGTGCGAAGAGTGTTTGGGTTCTTGGCTGCGGATGAGGAAGAAGCAGAGGTTTCAAGGACCGTAGATTCAGGGAATGTGACCTTAACCATGGGTTGGATACAGGGCAACTCAGGACAAGAATGGGTGGCATGACCGACACCATCACACAAGGCACAAGGCTTGGCGGGTGGGGGATGAGTAGGGTCGGGTGTGGTGGCCTTGTCTTTGGGTGCCCCCTTGCGAGCTTTTCTTTTCTTGCCCGTAGCTGACACATCATGAGGATGGTCTTGCGAAGGGGCTAGGGGAACTGTAGGAGTGAAGGGTACTAGAGCCCTAATGGGTAAGATTCCCACTTAGTTGAGTGAAACAGATTAGAAACAGGTCTAAACAGGTGGAGACAGAGGCTGGAAAACCCTGACAGAAGCTTCAGACAAACCCAGAAAAAGTGCTGGAAAATTGCAGAAAAAAGTGCAGGTCGTATGTTTTGACCTGTTTTCAGTCCAGGTCGCAGTTTTGGGGCAGAAAAGTGTACCCTCAAGTCCAGGTTGCAGTTTTTGGGCCAATAAGTGCGACCTGCAAATCTTGGTCTCTTGGTGGCAGATTTTAGGAAAAATTGTCGTCTCAGCTGCGACTGATGTCTGTCACCTGGGCAATAGGGCCAGAAACACACGGAAGTTAAAAATTTTAATGTTTGAGGGTTTTAGAGGTGAAAAGCACCATAAAAATAGGACAAACAGGAAACTGAAGAGAAACCCTAGGGTCTGAAACAGCTATATATGCAGGAATATATAAAAGGACAGCGGTCACAAAAGAAAACCCGTGTGGAGTCGCCAATTGTTAGTATGAATCTTTCGTCCTAAAATACCACTTTAGCTATGCATAAAAAATAGCCCTAACATCGATTATGGCTGCCAAATATCTTTAAATATGCAATTAGGTGATCCAAATAATGCTGCACAAATCCAGATCTAAGCATAAAAGACATTAAGCAGATAAAGTAAAATGTGGCTCCGTGCATCCAATAGACAAGACAAGAACAATGTATTTGAAAGAATTTTTATATTATATTAAAAAGGGGCACCTAAGAGGAAAACAAGAAAGGTGTTTTCTAGTTCTCTTCAATGGGATGGGTTCTTGAAAGTCCTCGACATTTCATATCTAAGATTTCTCTCTCTTGTTGGTGTAGAAAACCCAGACAAACATAGAACTCAAAGGGAGCTCATAAGGCAAAAATGGAGAATGTGACCAAGTATAGATCCAGAGTGATCTAATGCAATGGAAGGTGACTAATGAATGGGAAAACCCTTCTATTTATAACAAAATATTAGGGTGGTCTAGAACTTGGTGCATGTATAAAATATTATTAATGAAATTCTAGAACCATCCTTTAGGAATATTTTATTATATTTGTTGGAGGGAAAAGGATTTTTGACTTGGGTCAATTCCTTTATTTATAAATAATAAATAAACAAATGATTTATTTATTATTTTAGGGAAATGGTGGGAATATAATTAAATAAATAATGGTTTGTTTAATTATTTATAAATGATTTAGTCAAATTTAACTACGAATATTATTTAAATAACGATTTAAATAACTTATTCTTAGGAAATAATTAAATAAATAAGGATTTATTTAATTAATTTCCTTGTTTTGGGTTAAATATGACCAGGAAATATAAACAAATATAGATTTGTTTATTATTTCCTTTTGGGGTTTCCTGTTTAGACCATAAATAACTTGATAAAGGTGTTTTACTAAGTTATTTCACATAGTGAAAGCAATTTTACTTAGGGTAAAATTGGTCTTACATGGTGTACTTGGGTTCATCTAATGATAATAGGTTAGATGAACAAAAAATGGTGTAACAAATTGCCCCCCAACGTACGAGTGTTAGGAGCAAATCATATGACCGAAGTACGTTGTAAGAACTCAATCACTAGACATCAAGAGGGAAGTCGGAGAGAGAAATGGAAGGTAGTCTAATGTGCTAAAGGACTAGACCCTGAGGAGATGAGACTTACAGGTGCAACAAGTCTCTAGTTTATGAAGTGGTACCTATGCTAAAGGCAGCAGGGGAGGCATACCTATGCCCGCGAAGACAAAGTACAAAAGAATAGGATGTCCATTAAACAAGGAACCGAACCATAAAGTACATGTTGGCATAAATACGTGCCAGAAAAATAGAATGATGAATCACACATACATGTTGTACCTGGACTAACAGTCAGGACTTATACAATAATATTTTAGTACATGAGATACAAATACAACCCGAATGCCCCCTACACACGGGGAAGGGCTCGCAAGATCTAACTGATACATTTAAATCGAAGAGGCGTTGCAAGTGGCTGAGGCCGATATCATCAAATAGAAGGAGTTGCATCAAGGGCTGAAATGAAGAAGTCATCCGGGCATGTGGGGGGCTACCTACAGGGCCACCCCCTCATGAGGGTTGAGACATCTCACACACATCCGGAAATCACCAAAAGCGGCTGCTGCATCACTAGACCATCAAGTATACAGATCACGATCAAGCTGAAAGGAGCTCGAACCAAGGTACACCGCCCTCTAGACCTGGCTTCTGGAGTAAATTAGTTGATGTCGACAGAAGGAGGTCTACCATAGGTGAGGTAAGAAGGGATCCCCAACTAATGCATGAGAGAAAATAGTAGAGCGACTAACAGACGGACACTAATGATGATGATGAAATGAGGGGTACTGAGTAGCGGATGGACGACTTACCTTGTTAGAGCATAAGGGGCATGAATGGCTTGGCAGCAACTAACACAATATCAAGGAGGATAGGTGACAATGGTACTGAAGGCCATAATGTGCAACATGAGAGAGGGACCAAGCGATGAAGGATGGAGGACTATAGCGGGGTACAAAGGGACTCGAGATAGACTCCATGATGGATGATGACTCAACTCAGATTATCTAAACAAGGGCGACTCGCTGGTGCTGCCACACAGTAAAGGTCCAATGGGGGACCATAAAAACATGAGTACAATAGGGTGTCTCATGACGAAAATCAACATGAACAAAGACAAGTAAAGGGGTAAAGTGGTACCCCAAGTACAAGCGTTGTAAGTGAAGAAGTCCGATTGGAAGGAGAGATGAAGAGATCCTTCATGGACAAAATGTGTCATGGTGAAGTATCAAAACATGAAAAACTAACAGATACCCATTTGAGTGCTCAGTGGGAGCTTTCCAATGGTGCAGATGGTGTGTCAAATGGGGCTACGGTTTGGTCGCAGCGGGTTAAAGAAAAAACATGGGTTTTTATTCTAATAAGGCATTTTCCCTCCAAAATCATTCATTTTCTTATGTAGCTGTGGTGAATGTGGAGAGGAGAGAAGGCCCTAAATCTTGCGGCGATCGTAGCGGACAAACCGACTGTTGGAATTGCGATCTGTCAGTTGCAGGTAAGAGGCCTAATCCTACTCTTTGTGTTTGATGGATTCAAAGTTCAGATTAGGGTCTTAAATCTCAGTAACTGCTCCTACTTCATCATTATGGCTGGGTGCAGGTTTGGGCCTGAAAAGTGCGACCTGGCCCAGTATTGGGCCAAAAAGTGCGACCTGTTAGATGGAGGTGGTTTCAGTGCTGTTATGGGTTGAGATTCAGTTTTGGTGTGAGTGAATGTAGTTTTTCTTATCTGTAGTCTGACAAAGATGATGTTTTGTGTAGATATGGCAGATATACGGATCAAGTGGAGAGAGAGAGACCTAGGTACATTACGGACAGAAATCCAAGCAGATCAGGGTGTCCGTTGTGCATTGTCTAGGTTTGGGGTTCTGAAATTTGTGGAGAACCCTTTGATGAGGGTTGGGGAGCCCTTGTTGGCCCGAATTATCAGTTATTGGGATCCAGATCATGAGGTGTTTATAGTGCAGGGGCACAGGATTGAGCTTACCGTCCAGGATCTGTATTTCCTGACTGGTCTCCCACCATTAGGGATGGTGGGAAATACACAGCCAGTGTTACTGCAGGGGCGTAACATCATGGAGTTCGTTGAGCGAACTTGTTTGGCATCTTTCTTTGAGTCATACTCCTTTGGGGCATATCCCAATTCCACAACAGCCCAAACTTCTATTCCTAGAGACATTATGTACGTCCTCATTCTCATTTTCCAGAAGGCATAATTTGTACCAGTGAACAAAGGGGCTTTATTAGTTGAGCATCCTTCTAGACTAGCCATCCTGGGGACCTAGGATCTCCTTCCAGTTGTTAAAATGATACAGAAGGAACCTAATCTAATACCAATTGTTGAACCCTTATTTAAACTAAGAGGGGGGGTGAATCAGTTTAACACATTCATGGTCTTTTAAAACTTTCCTTTAAACTTATTTACACCTTCATTTCATGATCAACTTATTACACAATGTAATAGCAAACTTAATATGCGATCAACAAGTATTAAGCAGATTAGATAAACCATATCAACACATAAACATCAAGCATATAGACAACAGATATAAGTGGAAACCCAAAAAGGGAGAAAACCCCATCTTATTATTGTTGTGATGCAAAGGCAAGCTCCAACTCCCTCTCACCACTGATTTTATGTAGGCTCCAACCCACTGGAGGTTCCTACCTCAATTCTGCAAGCTACAACTTGCAAGGAAGCTCCAACTTTCAAATTTTTTTTGTAGGCTACAACCTACAGGAGGCTCCTACCTCGGCCAGCTACAACTGACATCTATCAAGCTAAAACTTGATATGGAAACACCAACTTCCTCACTCTTTTCATAAACAACACATGCTGATTTACCTGGATATCAGCTCTTTTCTGTTCCTTCTTCACTGCTGTCCACCAGCCTTCATATCTACCTTATTTCATTTCTGAATCTTCACAGCTTCTCTATCTGATCCTCCTTCTTCTTACCCTCTCTCCTCATTTTTCATTCTCTAACCTCTCTATGCATATTTTTGTAATGTTATTTATAGAGATTATCTCATGACTGTTTGTATTCCACAGGGAATTCGAACTGAATAGCCATGACTCTTTTCCTTCTTCCTTCTCATTTCTTTGTCCAGCTCATTCAGAAAAATATAACAATATGTATACATTTCAGTTTTATAGTGGAGTTTTGTTTGCCTACGGAGACTTGCCTTTGCATCACAAACAATATAAAATCAATTAAAACATTTACATTTTAATTTTTCATCTGATATATCTCATTCAACCCTTTCAGTTCTTGGCTCACTGTGTGCTTGTATTTTCTGCTGCTGTAGTGCAACAAACCCACATTTTCATTCCTTTGCATTTCAAATTCAGATTCTGCAAATCTGAATACCTTCACTGCACACCTCTTCAAATCTGCAATCTCTGTTCACTGCAATTGTGTATCTGCTGCATATATAACTGTTTTACAAGTTTAGCACCAAATGAATTCACAATCTGGCAATATTTACATGCAGAGGCTTTTCTTATTTTTTGAACTGGGAAATTTAAATAAATGCGGAATCTTGCCTTTTCTTTCTATGGTTCAAACCATATTCCTCAGATTACATTAATATGCAGAAACTCGATTTGTTTCAATAAATGTTTAAACCATGGTCTAAACCCACTTCATGAATTCATATGCGGATTTTCCTCTATATACCATACTTCAGACCTTGATTAATTAAATATCAACATATGTGCCAACGCTTTATCAATCCCAACTTCGGTTAGAACGCAGACTTCAATATATATAAAAAATTGGGGCCCACAACACTTCGACTTTGATTTAAAACAAAAAACCCAATGTAATAATGGCCTCGGCTTCCATATCTCACATTCAACTATGTTTATATTAATGCGAACCAAAGTTTGACTTTTATTAAACATAATATATCACCATATGAGCTTTATTATTGGACCTGTTAGCCACCTATGAAATTTGTTATACCAAAAGGTGGCTAAATAATTTTTTAGAGCCTTCAAGGAACAAATTTTATTGCAAAAAAAGTGTTACCTCTTGAAGACTCTTGAAGGCCTCATGCCGCTGTCCAAAAACCTTCATTGCTGTGCCCATTTTCCACTCTGGAATTCTGCTGATTTCATGAGAAAAGACTGCTGCAAAATCCCTTTTTCCCCCTCCTCCATTTAAAAACTAACCTTCATTTCGCTCCCCTTTCATTCCTATAAACTTCCTCTATTTTCATTTTCCCCTGTTCCCCTTTCATAAAATCCCCTTTACAGAGTTTAGAACTCCTTTTGAACTCTGTCCAATCCCTCAAAACCCTTGGAAAATATTGAAAATTTCATAAAAAATACCGTTTTATGTTGCGGACTTAAGCCCCTTGGGCTATGTCCTAAACCACTTCTCCATTATATGCCCTGGTTGATGGAACTAGGCGCTAGACCCATCGGGTGCTTATCGCATCGGAGTTTCCCTTTGGGAGCATTTTTAATGTTTTCCCCCCACCTTCGATTGCGATGGCCTGATCGCACAATCCAACGGCCACGCTCCTCCCCACACCCTCTGAAGCAGTAAAACCAAATAACGCAGAATTTTGTAATATAGTTTTGTATTGTGCAGGTGTTTGAATGAAATTCTGTTTTATGAGTTCACTGGAAGGATCGATAGCACTCCAGTGTGGTACTGTAATGTTGTTGCCCGTAGAAGCTGTGAACCTTGTCCCAAGGAAGAAATCTGCTTATAGAATAAATAAATTGGGAATGAGTTAATGGAGCCAGGGTTCCGAGGTTTGAACCTGGAGTTTAATGGACCGAAGTGAATAGGAAGTAGGGTGTTAACCCTGGTTTAAACTAAGGTCAATCATTGTACAAAACCAGAGCAATTTTGATCGCACCACCTTTGTGGGGTAAGCTGTATTTCCAATTTGAGTGCGACACATGCTAGGAGCTGACATGTGGCCTCAAGCGGTTTGGAGATACCGCCCTCCCCGCGCGTTAAATGTCGATTATGGGTTGAGCGTGATATTGACGTGTGTCGTTCGATCTGAGGCTGGCTCATCAAACGGTGATCGCACTCAAAAGGATCTCAGGGGATAAACTAAGATCGATGACCCACATTCAATCGCCCGGTGGTCCCCAACACCTAGTCAGCATACACATCAGCACACACGCGACAGAAACTGATTGAAGTGGATCTTGTTTGGTTGCTCGCATGGTCTTGAAATCCGGACCCGATAAGCTTTATATGGTGGATTTCATACAAATTTTGGGTCACACTTGGCCTGACATCAGCATGCCCCAAAACAAACCCGGGGAGCTTTATATGGCGGATTTCATAATAATTTCGGGTCACAAACATCCTGACATCAGCGAGCTCCTTTTGTGACCCGAAATGGTTTATGCAACTTGGTTTATCAGGAGTTTTGAAGTCTGGATATATTATTTGGTAAAAAAGGGCGATTTAATGGTTTTTTCCATTATACTAAAAAGGCCGAAGGTTGGGGTTTAATTCTCACTCCTTCGATTCATTAAAAGGAAGCCATCCATGGGTTAATTTGCCACGTCTCATCAATGCTTCAAAGGCATTGATGCCTCACGATCCCTGCGCAGCATTGCACACCAACGAAACACAACAAATGAATCATGATCAAAGAGTATTAGTGTCGAAGACAGAACGCACCAGAATGGAAGATTGAAGACAAATTTATGAGGATTATGGCTAAGACTGATTATCAAAAGCCTAATCCTCCAAATTAAACAAAGTTTAAAGAAAATCATAAGTATTTATCAGGCAGAAAGGTCTCCACCGCTACATCTGAGGCAAATTGATTCCTCCCAGCTACCACAATGCCACCTGTGCCTCAAAGCATGCAAACAGAGGCCAAAGTTATTGATCAAGATCGGATATTTGCCTCAGCGTAGCCAGAGAGTTAATTCTGCAAATAAACTTAATGACAAAATATCAGCGGAAGTTACTTTAACATAACGCAGAGCCTCAAAAGTCAATAAGAGCTCCCATCGAGCTTAGTATTAAATGTAAAACCATTAATACTGACAGAAAACATCTATAAACTTTTTCATCAAGCCCCCCAAAGGTCGAGAAGCCATTAATATTGTATTAATTGTCTTTGGAGATCTTTCATCAGATCTCACCTCCTCATTATTTTATAAATACTACTGGAGAAGATGAGAAAAGTGTTGGTTGCTAAACTTTGAAATATAATTGAGTTTGAGACTTCTACTTGTAAATAGTGTTCACTGGCTCTTGAAGCTCTGCTAGTGATAGATAAGTTAGTCTGGGAAGTGTAGATGATTGTTAAACTAAAGCATTGGACTTAAAGCTGTAATTGGTTTGGAGCATCAATACAAGCTGATTTATGGGATCCTGGTCTATGTCGATGGTGATGTTTTTCTTATTGTGAATTGTTGTTTTATTTCTATTTTCACTGTGTTCATCTTCTCTTATAAAGAAAAACATGCATAGAGTTAGGTCCTACTATATATCAGTACCCTTCTCTGACTGAAAATCTTTATCTACATGTTTTCTTCCAATTCGTGTTATTTAGGAATGATTTAATTCAATTCTACGCATAGAAATGCTGGCGTTCCCTCGTCCTATTGCCTTAAGCTAATTTTTATTATTGAATGTTATTTTTAGTATATGTTAAGTAGAGATGAACTAAAGAAGATATGGTGTGCCCTGGTCCTAGTTTTATCCCCAAAGACTGTCTGAATGTTTCCCTTGGAATGTGTTGAAAGCTAGTTAGTTTGAAAGTGCTTACCAGATCTTAGGCCATTATTTGTTATCTTTATGTTTGTCTTGAAAGTTACCAAGTAAAGTATAGCTAGGAGAGGATTTGTGGTGAGCCCAGCCCACTAGTTTCTTCTCCAGCAGTTTCCTTCAAGTTTCCCTTTGTTTTAAATGTTTTTCTATTAAAAGTACATCAAAATAAGGCTAGTTTAGAAGTACTTACCTAATCTTAGATTACTTTATGTCTTTCTTAAGTGTATGTCAAAAGCAGGCTAGTTTAGAAGTACTTACCTAATCTTAGGCTGCTCTTTGTTCTTCATCTTGTTAGTGTCAGTCTAGTCATACTGCCATCAATGATCAAAACTACTCTTTTGCATTTGCATATTAGGTGTCTCATACCGAATAAAATTTCACCATTCCGCTAGGTCATGGATTCATTGATGGTAGTAATTTTTATCAGTTTTCCCTCATGATGATACTTGCTATTTTTCCTCCCTATGGTCTTCAGACATTAGTCTCTTTCATTCTCAAAACTATACCAGTAGGTCACAGCATGGGTCTCATTAGTTTCTAAGGTCTCACCATGGTCAAGTTAATGGGTCAAATGTCAGTAACGTCAGCAAGGTCATGAGGAAGTCAATAAATTCAAAGTCACAGCACCAGGGCGATCAAAGAAGACATTTATTCAGCTTGATGTAAGTTTCACCTCAGAACCATGTTTTGAGGTGAAAACATGATGCTTTGCCTTTCAACCACAAGTAAAAAGCTATTATCTCCACAAAATGATGACCCTGCCTTTCAGAGAAGTTTTTCATAGCATGTTCTACACCAAATCATCCTCAAAGAAGATCCATCAGAAAGAGCCCGGAAAGAGCTTTCCAATGGTATACTACACTCTCAAAACTGACTTCTGGATTGAATTTTATGCTTAAGTGAAGTAAAGGCCCTCTATTCCCTAAGCCCCCACCTTATTTCCCATTTTTCCTTTTAACTTTATGATCATTTCCCTTTGAAAACCCCTACTTTCCCCTTTCCGATCATAAAAATCGCATTACAAGACTTGGAATACATATGCGATTTAATTGAAACCACTCCCCCTTTTCCACACCCGTAGACCTTGTAAGCAAAGTTATATCATATATAAACCCCCACCTTGTATATCACTTCCTCACCGTGCATATAATATAAAACTTATGATATAAAGCTAAAGTCTTTGCTATAAATCGCAATCGCAAAAGTTGTTCAATCACAAATTGCAACGTTTATTTGAAGGTTCCGATTGGCCCATCGCATAAAACTCTGATCCGATCAATCACAGTCCCTCCCTTCCGACTCCCGATCTGCTCCTCCGATCGCATCAACCCCCGATTGATCCAGCACCATCGATCTTCCCCGCTGATCGAACGGCCCACATTCGATCGCACCATCGCAATAAGCACTCCCATAATGCCCCTTCTGATTGTTCAATCGCAACAAATCCCGATTAATCCACAACCGTCGATCTTTCCCTTCCAATCCGACAGTCTTCCGCCAATCGAAACTTCTCAATCGCAAATCCATCCCCCGATCGCAACCTTTCCTCCGATATCTGCCTTGGGGACCCATTCATACTCAGTGTGTTTTCTTCTTTTTGAAAAGGATCCATGTATTAGGCCCTTTTCATCTCCTCAACAGTCTTTCCATTTCACCTTATTTCAATTTGATTGCTAAATCTCCTGCCTATCTTGCTCCATGAAATACCCTATATCCTGATTTAATTCCTCAGTTTCATACTGTCCCTTTGTCCAATACATCCCTGAAATTCAGTCATTTATCAAAACTCTTTTTCCCATTTATATACCTAGCCTAAAATCAGTTTATTATCGTGTTATTGAATATCTATTCTACGGAGAGAGCCCTCTCCTGTCCTTGTAGGGCTAGCTACAAGGCTGAGCGTGGTTTAGTTGTTACCCTGATTTGCCTTTTTCAGCCTGAGGTTCAGATTGGGTGCTAACACATTTGTTAAATTCCCCTTCTTATTGTTGCATTTCATTCCATAAATCAAACTTTAAAGATATACTTAGACATATATGACTTTCCCCATGGACCACTCTTGCCCCGTGTTGTTTCAATTAAACCCTATTATGACTCCATAGCCCAATGGACTAAAACCTGCAATTTTCTATCTTTCTGGCCAAAGCTTGTTCTGATTGCTTGCAACTTCACACCTTTGAAACTCTTTGCATTTAGAAATTTCCACTCAAGCCAATTTCATGCTCAACCATCCAAAAAAAACAAAACCCTCGGCCTTCATAACTAGCCTAATATCATTACCCAAGACTTCAAAGACAAATCCATCTTTGCACTTATTGGAGAGATCCCTCTCCGGATTCAGGAGGGCTAGATCCTAGAATCCCAAAGTGGTTGAAATAATGTTGTTTCTATGATTGGACTTTGCCAATCTTGCTAATTACAGATTCCTAACATTTCTGGCGACTTCGCTGGGGATATTTTTGAGTAATTTGCATTTTAAGGTAATCATAGGATATCAGAAATTTGTTTCAAAGAATATTTGCTATATTAACCAGTTGAGTCACCAGCAACCAACATTTTTGGAGAATCTGCTGGGGATCTTTCTGAGTAATTTGCATTTTAAGGTAATCATAGGATATCAGAAATTTGTTTCAAAGAAAATTTGCTATATTAACCAGCTGAGTCACCAACAACCAACATTTCTGGCGACTCCACTGGGGATCTTGAGTTATTGCCTTGTTGAATACTTTAAATATCTCAGAAATCCCTTGATTTAATGACATTTGTTCTGTTAGCTGGTTGAACCATTAGGCATAACATCTCTGGCCAACAAACATTGTTTAGTAAGTAAAAATTAGCCTTTTCAAGCACTACCAAGAGATGGTAATCATGATGAAACTTGTTTGAATCAGTGACAATCTAGGTTAAACTTAGGATTCTCGTAAGATTTTATCAAACCTTTAAAGATCAACTGGATTAGCCATAAGAGTAGACTGTCTTTGTCTCATAACCATAGCTAAGTTTTGAAACAGAGTTAGGACATTCTTAGAAACCACACAACTAAAAAATAACTCAGAAAACCCAAAAATATTTCAGATTGGTATCCAATAAACATGGTGGTGGACCATAAAACCTTTTACCTCAGGAGCTAAAAACTTCCACTTGGCGACTCCAAAATCCTGAATAGACCTTAAGACTCCACTGGGAAGAACCCTTATCATTATACAGAGATGATAATTTCAAAAAGGGATTATAGGACTATGTTGTAAAGATCACCATCCTACAAAAGGAGTACCTAAGGAACAACATCAAGCAAAAACAAACAACAAGGTCAAATTTTGAGGTAAAAGAAATTTATTTTAATATAAAAAAGTTAAAACATGAAAAATGTACAATGTGTACATTTATATGTTTCTTGGTAGCCTATCATTCAAATTGATTAATCCTCATCATGATGAATCTAAACCATATCCCTCATCTAATGTTTCATCATTAAAACCATTGATTAATGACTAACAATCATAATCATAACGTAAGCTATTAGGTCACGTCTCTCTAAGACCATATCATTCACTTATATCCTACAGTTTACTGTAAACCCTCCATCAAATCCGTAGCTCATTTCATTTTTCCCATAGCTAGTTCATTTCCATCGCTCATTCACCTCCATCAAACTCTGCATCCAATCCACTTTCAAACACAGAGGAGTAATTGTGGGGGTAAAGATACTCTACAAAGAAGAAGAATGGGTCTAATTGTAAGAATAGAGCCAGTAGGAGTCAAATACATGGAAGGGTATCCACAAGTTAGAGAGCTACTACAACAAGTTGGATGGCTGAGGTTTATAGAAAATTTTGATGGCTTCCATAAGGAAATTACCAAATCATTTTCCAGATCTTTTGATGGGATTGAGGTGGAGATTGGAGACGTCAAATTCACAATAACAGAATCATTCTTGGCTGAAGCAACAGAACTCCCGAGCCAAGGAGAGCGATTGTTCAAGAACAAATAATTTCATAACGAATCATGGAAGGAGATACTTAAAAATCTAGGTATGGATGTTTCAGTCTTTAGAAGAGGAATTGCAAGTACTTCTCTGAAAAGTAAGTGGAGAAACATGCTACTGATTTTGCAAAAAATTATAACTTGTGAGGGAAGGTATGGAACCATGTATGTTTATCATATCAGATTATTAATGAATTTTCTAGAAAATGGAGAGATCAACCTACCTTACTTTCTGCTCAGTAGTCTAAGGAGAATGGCCTACAATGTCCAAAAGAGAATCCAAATTTTAGAAACCACTCTGCATCATCATGGTTTAGTGAAAATATAGGTTGAATTTTACTTAAAGAGCATAGTAGATAATTGGGAAGATTTCCTTATAAGGAATCAGTTTCAGGAACAACCAGAATCACCACCTAAGCAAGAAAATGACAGGAGAAGTAGAAGAAATAAAACTGACATGGTTCTTGAAAGCAAACTTGACAATCCACCATAGGAAGAAGATGAAGAACTAATTTTTGAGAAGCTAACAGAAATTAGGAAACAAATTCGGGTTAAAGGAAAGAAAAAGAAATCAAGTGAAGGTATTAATGAAGAGGATGAGAATCCTCCAAAGTTGAGAAGAAGCTCTAGACTTCAAGGCATCATAAAGAAGACATTGACCAAGGAGACAAAAATCATAAATATAGATGAAGAAACCCCAGTTTCATCACCTATTGACAAATCTCCTGAGTACAATCCTCAAAACTCTCCTATGTATCATTTTGAAGAAGGCCCCAGTAGAAGATCTCCTGGTATAGACCCAATTCAACAACAAATATATGATTATGTGGAATCGTTGGAAATAAGTGCCTCAATGAGTCAAGAAATACCTGTTAGTCCACAAGAACCTCTGATTGAAAGTATTAGACAAGATAAATATGAATTTGAGATATTGAACATGCATATCAAGAATGAAAATGAGATTTTGAAAGAGCAAGTCAAGTAGAAAAATGCAATGAATGATAACACTACTCTGCAGCTAAGCCTATCACATAAGGAAAAGAGGAAATTGAAGAAGAAGAAAAAGAGGTTAAGCAGAGCACTCATAAACCTCATATTCAAACTTCTCATGAAAAATCCAATAATAACATTGACTTCCAAAAGAAACAGAAGAATAAGGTTGGATGTCTTAGCTGAAGTTTCAGAACACATGCAGTAAGGGAGAATAACTTAAAATTTTGGAAAATTGCATGAGGAAATGCAATGATTTTGCAGTGGGGGTATGTTGAACCCTAGGATTACCCTCTCCTTTATAGTTTTCTCATCCCATTTCACCTCTTTTCCATCAGTTCATAAACCCTAAATGCTAAGGTTTGCCTCAAGGATACATACAAATGGTTGACATATTGTATTTTCATGACTTTTTCTATTTCAATAAGTGTTTGTAGATTAACCACAGAATGAAGCCTGTTTTGTAGCTGATTGTGCGTTTCGTAGCTACTCTTGTGGTTGAACATGTTACATGTGTTAGTTGAAGGAGCGGGCCACATGGGTGCTCTCAAAATCCCTCCTACATGGATTTCATCCTATTTGTATGGACCAAATTGACATATGAAGGTGTCTAACCCTATGGTCAAAGCTATAAGTCAAATACCATTTCCTATAGTAATTAGGACTCTTTACTTGCTTCCTAGCAAATCATGAGTCCTAAAAGTCCTAGTTTGATTACGATTTAAAAATACACATGTAGCTACTTTTTTTGATAGTTAGTTATGAAATTTACCTATAAATATAGGTTCTATAGAACCGAGAACAAGGGAAGTTTTTGTAGCACAAGTTTAGAATTACATTGACATACTCTATTTTCTCAAACTCTATTTTAGTAAAGAAGTCTAGTTCCCAGATGCTAGTTTGATTACATTTTTGAAGAGCTAAGGAGTTAACCAACTTGGTAGCAGAGGGACCCTGCTGCTAAAGGAGGTTTTTAATGCTTTCTAGTTAGATTTCTTCAATTCTCTTTAGTAATTTCTGTTCATGCATAATTTCCAGTTTTCAGTAATTTAAATGAAACTATGGAGATTTGCCTTCTGAAATGTTTCAAGGAGACAAGACTTCTGTCTTCAGGATGGGAATAAATATTGAAGTGTTGAGAAACATGGTTGTTTAGTTTACTGTTTTTCCTTTTCAAATTTAGAAGCTTGCTGTCAATTACCATGTCTAATCATTTATGAAAACCATTTTTCCCATATCTTAAATCTTACATTGAATGGTTAAATATTTTATAAGTGCAGTGGTTGGATACATTTCATTTTTTGTCATCTACTTGCTAAGAAATAAAGGGGTAATTGATTTTTCTGAAGCCATACCAACAGGCCAAAAGCTTCACAATTGGATGAGGCTGATAATTCAATTATTCATTTAGTTAGTTTTAGAGTACATTTCATTTCTTATCATTTGATTGCTAAGAACTAAAGGGGTAATTGATTTTTCCGAAGCCATATCAAGAGGCCACAAGCTTCACAATTGGATGAGACTGATAATTCAATTATTCACTTAGTTGGTTGTAGTTAGAAGATCCTCATCCCATTGCAACAAAACAATATTATTAAAGATCATTCTGAAAGAAACTAACCTGAATATACTGAGCAAGGATAGTTAAATGATTATATGTAATGCAATGTTTGAGTTATTTCATTTACAAAGTTTTTGTAGTTCTTTAGCTTAGATAGATGTAATGGTTGCTTAGAAACATTACCACAAAGAGATAATTCTCTACATATTAGGTAAATGGAGTAGCTAAAACATCTTAGGTGATTTTTAATAAGCATTTTCTGCTTTTTGTCTTAGGACTCTAGCAACTAAGGTACAAATAGTTGATTTCATCTCATAGGGTTTTGACCTAATGGTTGAATGTTGAGACAACCTAAAGTACAATAGTTGACACATTCCCCTGCTTTCATTTTGTCTTCAATCTTAGTTTAGTCATAGATCCATGGTATAGGTTTAGTCTCTAATGAAGTACATGCTTTACCTTTTTGCTCAAAACTAAGTCTTAGAACTAGTCAACAAGCTTTGGTTTTCTTTTATAGAAAATTAACTTAGTTTCATAACACTCCCTTTTCTTCCTTTTTAATTAGATTCATTTTAACTTTTCCAATAGCCTAGAATAGCACACTAAGGATTAAAATAAAAACCCCAAAAAAACAATAAGAAAAACATAAACAACGAAGTAAGGGAAAGGTCACTTAGGCACATATAGTGCACCACACTTCATCAGTTTACTAGCCCTGGTCGATGATTTATGTAAGAAATTCAGAAACACTAAATTGGCTAAACACTTACCTGCCTATGGTGTCTGTAAAGCCCTCCATATGGCCTCATAGAGGTACCAGTGTTGTTCCACATCATCATTACCCCTCCCAGAGAACTCTGGGTACTAGGTAAATGACCCCTCCATGCTTACATGTGTGGGGGTTAATAGGACAAAACCCCTGACTCTCGGTTGTGAAATGGTGTTACTATCACTGCTGCTAGTGTGTATTACTGCTGTAGACTGAACACTATTCAACTTACTAAATTCCCTTAACTTAACAAAAATTTCACCTATTGGCTGATAGAGTACCAGGGGAAGGTCGGGACTAGAGCTACTTGAAATTTGGGGAATAGAGTTACTTGGGGTTATGGGTGCTGACCCCTCCCGGAATAGTTGCTCCATTACAGCATGCAACTCCACATCGGACATCTCCTCGGCACGCGCATCATCTCCGTCGTACTCCTTTCCCTTCTCTGCTTGGGCTGGGCTCCTATACACTTGCCACACTTCATTGATGGTCCCCCTATATCTTGGGAACACATCTGACCTTCTATCTCCTTTGTCATCTGAGGCACCTTCTCCTTGTCTTTTCTATTGCTTTCCTATTTTCCAACTCCTTCATCACCCTTTCTTGCCACTTCTCAGCAATTTACGCCCTCCGATGTGCTTGTCGTTCCCTCAATCTCCATGAGGTCTCGGCATCCATATCCCTATTCCCCTTTTTAACGTAATTGTAGCATCTTTCCCTCAGCTCGTTCCCCTAGTATTGGAGGTTTAGGTCTCCATCTCAGATTTTTGGAACTCCAATAATCCTTCGTCCACCATCAAAGCTTTGATCCATAGGGGGATATCCTTAAATATCTCTCCACGCAGCCCTGATCTGAATATGTCCTACGCTTCCGAGAAATACGGGTAGCATTCAGCTGCAAAATCCACTATGTATCCTTCCAAGGTAGATTGCACCTAGAAATCTATAGCTCGGGTCAAATAGGTATCTAAGCAATGGAGTGCTACCAAATCTATGTGCACCCACTTGCGACAGACATTCCACGAGCTTCTTTGGATTGTCTTGGTCTGTAGTCTCAGCAACCAATTGTAGAGCTCCTCTGGAAACATTCTCCAGAAGATCTCATAGATATCACTGGTGGATTCAGAGAACAGAACCCAATTCTTAACAACTTTCTCCTTTTGCTGTCTCACCTCCACTTTTTGAGCTAGGAACTGATCTATGTGGTTATCCCACTAGTTTCGTATTTCTTTCTTGAAGATCCATGATACCATGATCTAATTCCAGAATGAAATTCCAGGTCTCGGCAACAGAACCATTTGTTGGCAAGGAAAAAGGTCTCTTGGGCAACACCCAGGTTCAGGATGGAGGCCAACGAGGTTTTGTTGCAGTAGTCTAGCACAATGCCAGCATTTTCACCCTACTCCGAAGAGCAGAGAGTCTCACCCGAGGTGTGCTGTGACCTTTCTAAGGTTAGGATCAGAACAGGTATCGATCAAACACAACATATCCTAAAACACAGAAGACTACGTGCTGGAAATGAGTGTAAATACTTCATAAATGACAATACTCATCAACACATTTAGGATGGAAAAACAAAATTTAAAGTAACCCGAATAGTCAAATAAATTAGAGACATAGTACTGAACTCAGAACATCAAACTCAGATCATAAGCTTTTTTATTAACAACAAGATATAGTTACAGTGCTCCTTAGAGCAATCCTGGTAGAGCTGATTACAATAGTGTCACATATGATAGAACATAATGAACAGAGAGAGAGAGAAGACATAACAAACAGAATGAACAGAGCTCTCCTATGGCTCCCGTTCCCCGATCCCTATTGTTCAAACCTCCTTGCTCCACTGGCTAGCTGCCTATTTGTTCCGTTGCTAATGCAACTGACAGTTCTCCCTTCCTTTCCATTACGGCGTTTGCTGCATCTCCCTGATCATTGGAATTCCACTGCTTATTCTCTGTCGCTTCCTTCTGCCACCTGTGCTTGTCCCCGCAACAGCCGTGCCACCTACTTTCGATTCTTCACAATTGTGACAGCTCTCTGCCTATCATGGTTGTGTTCTTCCACCTATTATCCACAACTCGAAAACCGTTTTATTTCAAAACAAGGGCTTCAACAATCTAGTGTGTGGATGTAAGGTGACCTTCATCTTAAAATCTCCATGGGAAATATACATGTCACTAGAATGACATCCAATGTAAGCATCTACCGTAGCAAGCAATGGTTGTCCCAAGATCAAGGGATGTCCTCCCACAGGGTTCTTTGGCTAAAGCACAATGAATTTAGTGGGATATTCCCAAGAATCTAAAGAAACAATCACATCATCCAACACCCCTTGTGGCTTGATTTTAGATCTGTTTGCCAATTCAAGCATGATGGGAGTAGGATGAATATGGACCAATCCAAGTTGATCCATGGTTTTCTTGGTCATAACATTAATGGTTTCCCCCAGAACTATAAGCACATTAGAGACATGGACATCACCTATCTGAACAGAGACAATAGGGTTTCCAGGGTCAATATATTTTTCCATGTGCATACATCCTATCATCAAATCTGCTACTCTTCCAATGAATTGAATGGTTTGGGGATCCAATATTTTCCTTCCTAGCTTCTTAAGACAGAGATCCATAATGACTTTTTTACAGATGGGGATCTCTTTGATAGCTTGGAGAAAATGTACCTTTATAAAAAGATTCCTAAGCTCAGAAGCCAAGCTCAACTCAGGAATGGGGTCATTTCTCTCCACAACTAGCCTCTTTGGATAAGGAAGCTAGTTTGAGGAGGATGGAAAAGGATCTAAAGGTACGGGGATGGGCTAAATTGTGGAATCTCTTACAAGATGGTTATTAGTTTCCTCCTCACCTTTCTCTTCCATAATCACCATAGGCTGCTTCTGATTTTTTGAGGTTACTATATTCCTTGATCTCAATTGGAGATCATTGAATCCAACTGGCATAGATTGATATATGAATGGAAAAATCGGGTTCATAGAATGGATCCTTTGTACCGCTTTGTTATTGGGATTTGGTATGGGTTGGGCAGGCAGTTGAGGAGGGAAAAAAAATGGAGGTAAAGGTAATGGTGGCATAGGTTGACTCAACTGGGGCAATGGCTGTTGTGGCATTGAGTAAGGTGCATATGTAGGTGGGTATGATTGCATAGGTGCAGGATAGGAATGGTGTGAATGGTTTGGCCCTCTCCATCCTTGTTGCCAAGATTGGGAGGGTTGTCCATAATGATATTGGTTCCCATGCTGCCAATTTTGAGAGTGATTAGTGTTAAGATAGGAGTATGGATGTGCATTATTACCAAAAAAATGTGGTGGAAGTTCAGGAGCCATACTTTCACTTACTTGAGGCGAGTTTCTTTGTGCTCCCATAACATGCAACGATTTGGCTTCAGGTTGTCCTCCCTAAAATACAAATTTCAGCCCAGGTATGGAAGGACATTTCTCCATGGCATGGTTCTCTACACAAATTTCACATTTATTAGTTCCTTTAACATCAAGAGGAAATTCTCTTAAAATATATTTTTTTCTACATTTTCGACAAAAAATAGATAACGACTCTTGTTCCTCTACAAATTTTTGCTAAAATTTCAAAGAGTCTATTTGTTTGCTAACGATATTCATTATTTCAATTTTCATATTATTCATTTTTTTCTCCAATCCAATGATCATAGCATCATTAGATTCATTTTTCTTATTTATGTTTTGAATTCCTTTATTGGATCTATATTGATTCCTTGAGAATTTCCTGCATAAGTCACAAATTTGATCAAAAGGTTTCTGGGCAATATCTCCTTATCCTAACAAATTTAAATTATTCCTAGTATCATCAGTAAGTGCATGTAATAACAAGGTCCTAATGGTACTTAGATCAAATTTGTGCCTTTGGAGGATATACATGAATATCTCTAAGTAGTCCTCTAGGGTCTCATCATCATTTTACACAATAGTAAATATTTCATATTTAATATCTCTACTTTTACAATATTCCTGATATTTGACAAGAACACTCTCTTCATTTGTTCCCAAGAAGCTATAGTGTTTACCCCTAGTCTGATGAACTAGCGTAATGCTGCATCCTTGAGAGTTGCAGGAACATTCTTCATTTTCATTTCAAGAATCAATTTCAGGAATATTCATTAGGGGAATTTTGAGGTCTAAAATGGGCCTCCTAAGGAAATTATAAAATAATAGTGGAACAAATCAAATAAGATTTGATGACATCATCAAATTTTAGAGGGAAAAATGAAAAAACTACTTTTTCAACTCATATTTTCAACTTATCTCCCAATGTTTTCACTCAAATTTCGAGCGGGAGTACTCGTTGGATGCGAAATTTAATTCCTCATCCAAGGAGTACCCATGTTGCATACTTTCGATAGGTCCTACTACAAGAAAAATGAGAAATACATAAAAAACGTGATTGTAATCACGTTTTTTTATGTATTTCTCATTTTTCATGTAATAAAGTTCATTGAAAGTATGCAACATGGGTACTCCTTGGATGAGGAATAAAATTTTGCATCCAATGAGTACTCCCACTCAAAATTTGAGTAAAAATTTTGGGAGATAAGTTGAAAATACCAGTTGAAAAAGTAGTTTTATTATTTTATTATTTTTTAATATTTTTACCCTTTTACTTTAAAAGTGGTAAATCATCCCCCATGGTTGACATCATCATCTTGAATCCTATTGGTTGTTATAAAGTTTATTTTTGTTGTACATTTTTCTTAGGAGGCCTATTTTAGACCTCAAAATTCCCCTAATGTCAATTGATTCTATTATATTCCTGAAATTGATTCTTCATATTCACAATTACGTTAGGATCCACAATTGGGAATACAAAAGTGGATTGTTCCTCATTTACCTGATTCTCGCCAGTTCCCTCATTCATGGTCCTCATGATCTACCATTGTTGTTCCTCCAATCGAACCGCTCTCCACAGGTTGAGAAGTTTGACTATGGGTTCTAATAGTCTCCTTCTTCCCCTTCGTGGGATGTGTTACCCTTGGACTACTGTTGCTAGAGTCTAAGTGGACAGTTCCTGCGTGATGAGTCTGGGTTTGTTTGGACTTTCTGCTTGCAAAAGAAGGCCCAATATGAGAATTTTTTTCTTCAGATTTACTAGTATTTCCTCGACCCTTAGTGGGCTTCAGACCCCTACCCCTTTTAGGCATTCATTTCAAAAAATGACAAAACAAAACTCAATAAAATACTACAAATTAAGGAAATAACTTAACACCTATAAATTCCTCCAATCAATAGAAACATACTGCAGAAAAATAATAGCAGACTTACCCCTATTGCAGAAAATCAGAAAATTCTTACCAATTAAAATCATCTCCCCAACAACGGTGTGAAAATGTTGGGTGCAGGAATCACAGTTAAGAAAACTCCTTTCAACACTCAATTGTCAACCCAGGGTTTGTAAACTTAGAGATAAAGCACAAGAAATGCCAAAAATTGTATGCACTTTTCCTATCTATTCCTACTTCTTAAATCAAGATCTTGCAGAATTGAAAAGAAAGATCAAACATCAATTTACACCAAGGAAATTCTAGTGTTGGAATGCTAAAGAAAGTACTTTGCAAAGAAATCAAATAAATGAACTTTCACACTTGCTGTAAACAATATTGATTGCTGAAATGAAATTCTATGTTTATCTCCAGTATGGGTGTTAGCAGGTTAGCAAGTGGGCCCTTGGAAAGATTTGCCTTCTTAAGGATTTTCCTTCCTGCACCAAGCTGTTATTCATGTACTCCTGCAATATGCTTGCACTAGTACAAGTGTAGGACTTAGGTGCGGGAAGTATATTTTACACTTGCATTGGAGATTTATGTATTTGTGCAAGGGCTCTAAGCTTAAGGATTCGATCACTCTGTTCTTGTTACAGGATATTGGTTCATGCACCGGAGCATAGATTCCTGCACTAAGTTTTCCAATTACTTTCGAGAAAGGAAAGGGTGTGCTAATCTATGAAATACATTTGCAAAGGCGAATAAGAATTCTGAAATAACTTGCACACGTAAAAGAATGCTTCAACTAAATAGAATCTTGCAATGAAAATAAACTTTGAAATAAAACCAACTTCAAAAGTTAAAGCACACTTTCTTCAATGCTGTGAAAGAAATAACTCAAGTATGTCAACAGAATTTTATCCCTATGATAGTCACTCACATAAACCAAATCCGCTTTTAATCTTTGTTAACTCAGAAAGGTTCACTTTAATTTTTTAGATTTAAGTTCTGATTCTTTATTTTTAGAAATATGAAGTGCAGGCGTAGATCGATGTGTCATAACAACGTTCATTCATCAGTTAATAAAGAACATTTTAATCCCTAGGATTTTAACTCTTGGTATTACAAAGTCTTCTATCTACTAATGAACATTCACTTGCGGAAATAAAGCGAATTCTTGTGAAGGAAAGAAATGAAACAATCTTATTGTAATGAACTGAAATACCAAGTTGCAAAATGTATAAATGCACTAGTGCAGGAATGTTCTTGCATGATTCCAGGCGATAATAAGTTAAGACTCGTAAAAGGAAATGACTAAGAGTAAATCGAACTTTAATTAATAAACACGCCACAAATCCGTCACACTTGACTGTCAATGAAATAAAACCATAATTCTTATGAAGAAATGAATTATAAACTCAATCCACACTTTGCATAAATAAAATAAACACACACACCTTTAACTGAACGAAAGCACGAGAGGGAAAATGAACTGGGTTGGATGGGTCCTAGCCAACCAACTCGTTTCCCTTTTTAGGAAACATAAACCTTCAACACTCAAAGATGCATCAGTTACAGATTAAAACACGGAATGTAAACAATGTGGCGTAGCTCCTTGTATTAATTCGAATCAACAAAAATACATCATAAGTATGGATCCAACCGAGAACGAGGGTGACAACACAGAATTACAATTTTAGTAGAGTTATAGTAGCATGGCTATCCCTCCCTAATTTACTATATGAAAGCTATATTTATAAAACCATTTCGGACTATGGCCATAACAAAATTATATATAGTCGTTCTAATTCCAGCCTTTCGGATGAACGAAATAACAACCAACATTACAAAATAAGCTAGCACTATAACAAAACACTAATCTACTCGTTGGCCTACGACCCAATCTTTGATCATATCTGATCAGGAGATCAAGTCCCTTGTAGAAAAATGCTCAAAAATGAAGTTGCTCAGAATTGGTCTGAACCAAAACGACAGGAAAGAGATCGCCAAAATGATCCTGTAGCCGCAAACAACACTCAAATCCGTTGCCGTATGGAGGAGATATTGCAGTTTGAATTTGGCCAATAACTTTCAATTTTGAAAGAAATTTTTCTAATATTTTGTGTTGGGAAAATTTTTATTTTTATTAAGGTTTAAATTATTAAATTATATATATTTTTATATTTTATATGATTTAAATTAATCATATATTATATTAATTAATATATATTTTAATTAATTTTAAATTATATTTAAACCTTATTAAAAATTAAATTTTAAAACCCCACTATATAATAAAAACCCACACATATGTTTTTAAAAGTTTCAAATTCGAAATGGCAACGTAATGGTTTGAATGTTTAAAACCCACAAGTTTTATGTTTTTAAAGAGCACGTGGCTATGGTTACGTGGGTTTTAAAACGTGTGTTGGTTAAGTTGCATTGGAGCGGGATTTAAAACATGTGATAAAACGTGTTGGATGGAGCGGAATCCGTTGGCGCAATAACTCCAACGTTTATGAAACATTCATTGTAACAGTTGGCCATGTGAACGGAGGCGGTGGCGGCAGTTACGTGTAATTAAACCTTGCGGTTATCAAACCGTTTGATATAACAATAAAACGTGGAGGGCGCATGTGAACGCGGAATTTTTCAAACCGTCCTATTTAATGTTGCCGCCGAATTTGGAGCGCGCCCGACAGATTTGGGGGAAGTTGCTATTTTAACTGGAGTTAACTCCAGTTCTCCACAGTTAGCGGAGCTTTTGAAGGGCCAACTTCAGTTAGCCATAACTTTGGCTAGGAAAGTCCTTTTTGGACGAATGTTTTTATTATTCTGGGTCTCTTCAACATTATGGAGCTGTTGGGAGTGTTTGCAGATCCATCAGGGCGCTCTAACAGAGAATTTACCAGCGTTTTTGGTCGTGGAGCCACTAGGGCGTAAGGGAAGAAGAGCTGTTTTGGTCTACCTTCATCCAATGGAGGTGATTTTTTAGTCAGTTTATACTGATTTGAGCCTTATGAATCTATTTTTGCAGTGTATTTTTCCATTTGAGGCTTCTATACAGTTGTATTCACATTTTGAGCATTTTAATACAAGAGGACAAGCCCATTTTGGGAGGCTTGATCCAGCGGAGGTAGCCCAAGAGAGGGGTGAACCGCTTAAACAATTATTTGCTGTCATACTGTATAATTTTGCTGCATATTTTCAGATTCTGCTTCTTTAAACAGTAAATCTTTATAAGCAAACTTTTCCCAAGCTGGTTTTAAACAGTAAACAAAACTTGTTAGTTCATCTTCAAACCACTACACTTCATTTGCAGAATATGTATACTTGCCTATTCACACATTAAAGTTGGATCAATGAATACTTTACAGTTAAAAAAAATACTTTCATTGATCGGATCTCAGTGATTACATTTTATTTCTTTAGGCAGTCTCAGAAGGGCTTATAGCTCTCCTGATTCATCCCTTCTGAAAGGTGAAACATCCCGTGAATGCCCCTACAACACCCCTTTATATGAGAAACATTTGTTAAGTTAGAAACTGTATTAGTCACTGTAGTAGGTTTTGCTTAAGAGTTTGTGAAATTTGTGCAAGAAGATTGTGTTATTCTGCAAAATTTGATGCTTACTAGGCTTAAATTGAAAAGAGGGGAAGGTCAATTGGTTAGAGAACAAGTTAATCCTCAACCAAGGAGGGCTAGAGTGCCATTATATCCACCTTCCATTTCATCCTCATTAGCCTTAGAATCAGCCACAAACATGTCTTGCAGAGAAGGAGAAGTACATGAGGAAATGGATCCTAAGGAAGAAGAAAGATTCCTTAGAAAAGCTTTCTTGGACATGACTGAGATGGTTAGGATCCTATACCAGGAGAGAAATGATAGGATTGCTGGAGAAGGGACTAGGAAACCAAAGAGAAGAAGGAGATTCTTCAGAGGAAAAAGAAAGACAGCAAAAGCATGAGTCTAAGAAAGGGAATGGAGGAAATGAGATCCAATTATCTCATCTTCATCCTTCTTCCTCCACATCATCCTCTTCAACTTCAAAAATCACACACAAACAAAAACATCTCTTAAAAATCCTTGTTGCAGCTTTATGAAGTTTGAGCGTTTCATGTTTAATGTGGTGACATGGAGAAATTGATAACCGGGATTGGGCACTGAGTTCTTATCTAAGAATTCAGAATTTGCATGATGATGACACAAAAATCCAATTAGCCTCTTTGAGAATGGATGGAGCAGCTTTGGTTTGGTGGGAAGCCAAGACAAAGGAGGAAATTAAAAAGCATGGTAAGATAACTCTAACTTGGAATGACTTTATTACCGCTATTAAGAAACAATTTTATCCTCTTGCTCATATTCAAAAAGCAATCATGAATTGGCAAAATTTTAGGCAACTTAAAGGTCAAAATGTGCAAGATTACACCCAAGAGTTTAGAAAGAGAGCACTCTTACTTGGGGTAGACTTACAAAGTCAAGACACCTTGTTGAAATACATAGGAGGTTTGCATAATTACCTGCAACATACTATTCTAATGTTCAATCCTACCAGCTTAGATGAAGTCTGTGTGCAGGCTACACATTTAGAAGCTAGAGGAAAGAATATTTTTGATGAGGATAGTAATTTCAAAAACAAAGGAAAGAAGAGAGTTGCAAATTCAAGAAAAGACAAAGGAAAGTTCTTTTGCAAGAACTGTTCGAAGACAAGTCATGATGAAGATCATTGTTGGAAGCTTCATCCTGAACTGAAACCAGAAAAATACAAGAACAAAAACAAGACCAAAAAAAAGGAGAAAATTGTAGCAACAGTTGAGCAAGACTTAGGGTCAGACTCAGGAGATGAGACAAAAAGCATAGCCATGGTTTTAAAGAACATTAAGGGGAAAGAAGTGGTGCAAGACACAATTCCCAGTTCTATCTCTTTGAATTGTCACAAAGATACTCATGAAGAAAAGAGGAGGATAGAGCTTTTCCATGTGAGGGTAATTTCAAAACATACCAAAATTGACACACTATTTGACAGTGGGTCACAAGCGAATCTTATATCTGAAGACTTGGTCAAGCAGCTTAAACTTGAGACCATTCCACATCCGAAGCCTTATCCACTTGGATGGATATGTAAGGATGCTAATTTGCAAGTCTCAAGAAAGTGCATATTGCGCTTTGCAATAACTGCACACTTTATTGACACAGTGGAACTTGATGTGGTGCCGCTTGATATCTCAGGTATTGTTTTGGGAAGTCCTTATTTATTTGATAGGAAGGCCATCTTTCATCGCCATGAAAACAAGTATCACTTGTTTAAAGATGGTAAAGAGTACATTGTCAGAGCTCACAAGAAGAAGCTGGAATATTCATTACTCCATGCAGGTCAATTGAAAAGACTGGTTAATGCAAGTCAAAGTCTAACTTTGTTGATGTTGAAACGACCAGATTTTGAGCATTCGCCTTCTTATGATGTTGCTAATGATTTGTCTCAGTTTGATAACAGTTTGTCTTTGAGAAAAGATGATGTTATGTTGCGCAAATTACCTTTTGGGTCAGCCAATGCAGAAAATGAAGTGTCAAAGCAAAGCAGTGCAAGCAAGAAGGACACAAAATTCAGCATGGGAAAAAGTTGGTTTCAGAATGGTACAATTCGCCATGGGAATAGTTTGCAAGGTGAAATTCATTTTAAGTCTTTCTGGAAGTTTGATCAGTGTCGAAAAAATTTGTTTTCTGCAAATTATAGTTGTTGTTCTGCAAATTTTAATTATTTGCATCATGACTCCGTCAATCTTAGCAATGGTCGATCAGTTGATTCCAGAGACAGATTGTCATTTTCTCAAAAGCTTCAGTTGATGAAATCGGGTAGATTTCAATTGTTCAAAGGTGGAAGAGTGGAGAATCAGTCTCCACATCATCATTTTCAGTAATCAGAAAGCTTTTGAGGGTCCAAAAGCTTCCCATTTGGGAGGTGTGATTAGGAGATCAAGTCCCTTGTAGAAAAATGCTCAGAAATGAAGTTGATCAGAATTGGTCCGAACCAAAACGACATGAAAGAGATCGCCAAAATGATCCTGTAGCCGTGAACGACACTCAAATCCGTTGCCGTATGGAGGAGATATTGCAGTTTGAATTTTCCCAATAACTTTCAATTTTGAAAGAATTTTTTTTAATATTTTGTGTTGGAAATTTTTTTATTTTTATTAAGGTTTAAATTATTAAATTATATATTTTTTTATATTTTATATGATTTAAATTAATCATATATTATATTAATTAATATATATTTTAATTAATTTTAAATTATATTTAAACCTTATTAAAAATTAAAATATTAAAACTACATTATGTATTAAAAACCAAACTCGAAATTTTATGAAATAGGGGTAAAAACCCACAAGTCTAATGTTGTTAAAACTCACGTGGGCAATGTTGTCAATGGTTATAATCCACGTAACAATGGTTCAACGGATAAGTTTGGTTGATGTGCTAAACCGTGGGATGTTAAACACCCACACGTGGACTTCAAAACGTGGGTTGGAGCGGAGTTTTAACGTGGTTTACGTGTCAAGGTCAAGGCACGTGGTCAATTAAATGGTGGAGCGGATTGTTAAACCAGCGGAGTTCAAACGGTTAAGACATTTATATTAACCATTTTCCATGTGAACGTAAGTCACGGCGGGGGTCAAGTTAATATGGTTTTCAAAACCGATAGGTAACAATTAAATGCTGCGGATTGAGCGCATGTGAACGCGTTTTCTAACAGTCACATTTATTATAACCACCCGTCAGTTTTGGAGCGCGCCGCCAGATATGGGGAAGTTTCCGTTTTTAACTGGAGTTAACTCAAGTTCTCTACAGTTAGCGGAGCTTTTGAAGGGCCAACTTCAGTTAGCCATAAATTTGGCTAGGAAAATCCTTTTTGGACGAATTTTTTTTTGATTTTGGGTGTAGAGAGCATTCTGAAGCTGTTGGAAGTGTTTGCAAAGCCATCAGGGCATTCTAACAGAGAATTTACCAGCGTTTTTGGTCGTGGAGCCACTAGGGCCTAAGGGAAGAAGAGCTGTTTTGGACTACCTTCATCCAATGGAGGTGTTTGTTTAGTCATTTTATACTGATTTGAGCCTTTTTAATCTATTTTTGCAGTGTATTTTTCCATTTGAGGCTTCTATACAATTTTATTCACAATTTGAGCATTTAATCAAAGAGGAAAAAGCCTAATTAGAGGCTTTTGGACCCAGCGGAGGTAGCCCAAGAGAGGGGTGAACCGCTTAAACAATTATTTGCTGTCATACTGTATAATTTTGCTGCATATTTTCAGATTCTGCTCTTTTAAACAATAAATTTTTATAAGCAATCTTTTCCCAAGCAGGTTTAAACAGTGAACAGAACTTGTTAGTTCATCTTCAAACCACTACACTTCATTTGCAGAATATGTATACTTGCTTATTCACACATTAAAACTGGATCAATGAATACTTTGCACTTAAAAAATATACTTTCATTGATCGGATCTTAGTGATTACTTTTTATTTCTTTAGGCAGAGTCTATAGAAGGGCCAGGTAGCCTCCGGATTCATCCTTTCCTTGAAAGGTGAAATATCCAGTGAATGCCCCTACAGTCAATCTCTGTATGAGAAATAATTTGTTCTCATAATTTCAGATCAATATCCCTGACTATCCTCCACTCCGAATTCTACTCAATATGACTGTGACTGAATAGGTCAAGCTGGAACGATATGCCCATGTTAGGTAATGAGATGTTGCGGAAGTTTAAGAGTGGTTAACTGCCAATGGTGTAGGAATCTACCTGCACTAGACCATGCTGATTCAAGATTAATACGTTTGGTTATGAAAATACTTTAGGAAGAGAAATATTAGTTGAAAGAAATTAAAAGGCATAAAATCTATTAAAAATGATTAATTAAGTACTTAATAAACCTTATATATGAAATATAAAACTAGTGTAGGGATAGGATAGGGTTCTTGGACTAGTGCATGTATAAGGAAGTTTATGAGGATAAAATAGGGGTTTATGTTTATGGTTTTACGGTAGGAAAGGGGTTAAAAATGAGGCAATTTGTCCTACTAACAACTATATATCAACGATGGATGGATAATTGGTTTTGAGATGAAATTCATTCTTATAAAGAAATGTTGAATATGAGTGTTACTGCAAATGTTTAGGGATCAAGGGAAAAAGGAAAATTTGTCACTCAAATGATTCACAAAGAAAGTTGATTTGTATAGTTTTGGAGTGTTTTTACTTAAGATCGCATGCAATGCACAACCTACAGATCTAAAAATACTTGTAGAAGAAATAAAATTGATTAGATTGGTGCCACCTTATGAAGAGCTTAAAGAGTCAATCAAATTGGAAGATCATTGTGCTTTATTTTCAGTTTCACAGGAAATTGGTAGTGAAAATAACAATGTGTTGTCAAGGTTGGTCTCCTTATCCATGGATTCCAGTGGAGCTAGAAGAATAGACTATTGAGATTTGGTTAGATTTAGAATTTTCCTATCGGTCATATTCTTATTTATATTCTTCATAAGTGCGCAAATCTCAATGATTTCTCCCAGAATCCTCTTCCCATGTCAATTTTAAAGGAATCGAAAGGCTACTAGATTTACCAAAAAGGAATTTTGGATCCATAGGCTAATTTATATGTACATGAAAGTAACTCTCAAGAGTTTACACAATTTTTGGTGCAATAATTGATGAAAGATACAAATTTTTTAAAAATGGCATTTCTGGAGGATTGTTTTTAGCAGGTTTTGAATGTAGCTCCCGATGTTGGAATTCTTGTGGCAAGTTGAATACTCTTTCTTATTTTGATAGAGATGGTTGCTAATTTAATATGCATAATATGGAGCTATCCATTATTTCAAGACTATTGTTTCTCTAATAATTTCTACCATTATAGAAGGCCTCCCAACTATTGTTACAACGTATCTTTCACTATGAACAAAGAGAATGGAAAAGTTGAATACTATTTCTCAATCCCTTATTTATGTTCAGACACTAACATGTACATTATGTTATCACTCTAGTAATTCTCTAGTTGTGAGATTTTTGGTTTTTAGTTGAGAAAACTAGAGGTAACCACAGACCAACTTTTAAACTCTAACATCTAGCCTTCTTAGGGTTCAGAGAGGGCTCTCTCTATAAGATTTAAATTTGTTTGTTTTATAAAATATTAGTTTAGTTATGTTTGTGCAATTGGTTATGTTTTGGTGGGAAAAATCACTTGAAGAGATGGATAGTGGGAAATCTATTTGTCCATTGGGCTAAGGAGTCAAAATTCAAGCATACAGAGTTGGGATCAAGGTCAAAAAGTCAAATGTTTTCAGGGAAATATAGATATCCTTTGGAGATATTGGAAAGTTGTTTTGTGAGATGGTATGACTAGGATAAACAGCAATGAAGGGTTCTTTGATCCGGAAAATGGAAGTAGTAGGCAGGGGTCAAATGAGAGAGGGAGAAATTAAGGGTTCCCTACACTGGAAATCAGATGAAAACATAGAAATGAAAAATAGTTAAGATAGGGTGCTTTTAGAAAATCCTGAAGTAATCCTCCTATTCATTCATTCAAATTTAGAACACATAATGGATTACATGTAACAAAGAAATATAACAATGAAAAATTTAGAAAATACTTCACTCTAAATAGCTCATCACATGAATCCTGAAATATGATGCTAGTTGATCTGATCCAGTCTGCTACTCAAAATTTGAACACAAAAAACCTTCAAGTCCACAAAAATGACTATAGAAATCTTCAGCAATTTATTCCACAATAATACTTCTAAAGATGAAGTATTTATACATAATTGTATACAAAATATCCTAGAATGGTTCTAGGAATTATCTAAGGGAAATAAAATATCTTTACAACAATAATAGAGACAGCTGCTTAACAAATCAACAAGTTGTCCTATTAATTCAAATAAAATAGAAACTGATTGTAGATAAGATGCATCTGGCTGTCTTGCTGTCTTCCTTGCTGGATTTAGATATTTCAAGTTTGTTTTGAAATCTTATCTTCTTATCTGGTACACTTTCACTGATACTCTTTAATCTCTGATACTCTTTGACCATTTGTAAAACCTGTTTATTGCTGTAAAAAATATGTTTTGACTGATAAATGAACAAACTGTTTTTACTGTTATCGTTTTGCCTTTTTTCCTTTTATAGTAAACATGTTAATGACTACCAATCTTCCTCACTTGGAATTTGTATTTTCTTCAGCTTCCTGAAATTTTCATCTGCTTCAATGTACCTGGAGAAAGTTGGTTTGATGACAAACAAGTGTTTAATTTCATGTTGTAAATAGAATAATTCCTCAAAACTTCTAAGTAGGACTTTGCTTGTTGGAATGCCTTGTCTACTACCTATTTTTTCAACTTTCTCCTTGGCATATTCTCTGATCTTTTTGTGATAATCCTCTTGAGGCATCAACTTGTCATTGATGACCAAAATATTAGGCAAACTTCTTTGCCTCAAGTTCTCAAATTTGACCATAAACCTGGTTATGGAAATGTTCATGTTCTCAAACTTTTCTTCTAACTGCTTCAACAGGTTCTTTTTGGTTATAACCTTCTTTATCTCAAGGATAGTTTTAGTTCTATCAGTAATTTAAGTTCTTCCAATTCTTGCCTGTTCTTGTTGTTGAGGAACTTTATCAGTTCTACAGCTTGTTTTGGTTTTTTATCCAGTTCCTCTTTAGTCTTCTGGATCTCTTCTAATGCTGCTTTAAATAAGTCTCTTTGTTCAAAAATCACTTGAATGGAGGGCCATACATCATTTATGGCTTCCATGATTTTGTTCCACAAATGATTTCACATAGGAAATCTGTTCCTTCAAGGTCAATTCCTTCTGCAATTTCTTTAATTCCTCATTTAATATGATGGCCTTTTTCTCATGTGTTTTTGCATTTATTTGAGCCAATTTGTTTGAATTCTCAAGATTTTCTACCATTTGTTTTAATATGCTGATTTCACTTGTCTTAAGAGACATTTCTTCCATATCTTTCACTAGTTGGCTGGCCTCATCTGTATGGTGAACTGTTGATGTAGAAGATTGTGTAGCTGATGTTGTGGATGAAGTCACTAGCACTGTAGTATCCATTGGTTCTTTGGTTGCCAATTTTTCAGCTAAAGTTGAAGGCACAACTGTAGTGATTATAGGAATAATTGTAGGAATTTCTGGTACTTTTGGTGTTTCCTTTTCTTGGACAAGTTTGTCCATTTGAATCTCCATTTCCTTGATTTGGGCTGTCAACTGAAAAATAAACTTCATCATGTCATCCTTTTCTTTTTGTCCTTCTATTATTTTCTTGGTTTGAGGATGTTCACTTTGAGGAAGTTTAAGCTGTTTCATCAAAGTTGCAATATCTTCATTTTTCTTCTTCACTAATAACTCTGTTGCTTTGACATTAGCAGGGTCATATCCCACCTGCAAAACTATTTCTTCCAAGGATTTTATCCTGAGATCTTTCGCATACAAGGATTCTTTGTCCAATTTCATTTGATCTTTCATATTGGAAATGGTGTTCTAGAGTTTATGAGCACTCATGGCTTTAGTTGTAACAATAGAGTACAAAATTTTTGAAGTCTGTCTATGGAATTCAATATGATCAAGAGCATGAATATTTTCTGTTTAGACTTCCAAATCAACCTGCTTATAATCTACCATTGTCTTTGGGGATTTGACTGTAGGCTACAATACTGACATGATTAACTTGCTATTTGAATAATCAAATGCAGACATAAGTCTGTTTTGCACACTATGTGTTTGCTTAAGATATTGGGAGTAGATGTTGTTTTTTATTTCTTCATTCTTTAACTTGATCTGTTAATACTTTTCTTTGATGTCCAGATATTTCTCCTCAGCTGTCTGTAAGGAAGAGACTTCCATGCTCTTTTTTCTTTCTATCAACTATGCATCTTCATTGTCAACTTGTTCTTCATTCTGATTCTTAGTAACTAGCTCATTTGATCCAGGTGGATATTGGTGGTCACCCGCCTATTCCACTTGGGGCTCCACAATTGTCTATTTCAGTTTTTCAGTTTCGGCACAGTTTACTATTTTTAGCAGTTTTTCGGGTCCTAAACTTCCGGAGCCGTTTTGAGGCCCTAAACGACGTTTTTTTTGGGAAAACGAAGGGCAACATGGGTCAATGGACCGATGTTGCCTGTTCAAAATTTGTAGTCCTCGGATAGATCTTTCTAACGAGGTATGGTACGCGTCAAACGGAGATCGTATGCCAAAGTTACGCCCCTGGGAAGTTGAAACACCAATTTACCCAAACGGGGCCCATAGTTTTGGCGCTTCATCTCCTAGGGTTAGGGTTTTGGATGTTTATGATTTCCCATTGTTTCTAAATAATAAATAGGCCCTCGAGCCTCATTGTAACTCAGTTCAGAGGCCTGTAGCCGCCACATCTCTTCTCAGAGATAGCTACCAGCGCCCTAGCTAGTTTTATTTCCATTCTGTCTGTAAGCAAATTTCAGTTCTTTGACATTAATGAAATGAAGTGTTATTTCCGCTGCATCTCTGTATTTATGGTTATATGTTTATTCTGTTGCGTTCCTGCATAAATCCGGATCAGTGGTATCAGAGCGGTCTGCTTTTTCTCGATCCTTCTTTGCATGTCCCCAACGAGGCCGGGGTATAAGGAGCTAGGGCTTGATCTGGTGGAACCTTTGCAAGATCAGCCTCGCAAACCTCGACGGACGCCCATGGGGGACGAAAAGAAAGATGAGGGAGCAGGAGATCCTATCAAAATATTGCTCGAGGAGGCCCTCGAAAAACAAAGGAACGCGATGATGGATAACTTTGTTCGGATCCTTCAACGGCTACCCACCAGCGGCGCATCTGCATCCAGCAGCCACTCTGGAGGCGCGACTCCTTTTAAGGTACAAGTAAATTTTGACATTCCCATATTTGAGGGTCAAATAGACGCAGATGCCGTAGATAGATGGTTGAATCTGTTAGAAGGATATTTCTCGGTTCATGACTTTTCAGACCGGAGAAGATTATTTTTGCACTCCTCAAAGCTACCCCCCATGTTAAGGACTGGTGGGAAACCTACTGTGAGAACAAGGACCAGACAGAACCCTCTCTGTTCTCGACCGTACCAACTTGGAATTCTTTCCGAGACGTCGTCAAGGAACAGTACTATCCCGTGGGGAGCTATGAGGACAAGTACATACAATGGACCACGCTGCGACAACAAAGGGATCAAGATGTGCATGAGCTGACGAATCTGTTCCATACCCTGCGCACAAAGTTGGGTATCAAAGATTCAGAGAAACATCCGGTGCTAAAGTATCGCAGCTGTCTGCACAAATACATTCAGGAGGAAATGGAGTTCCTTGACATCTCCTCGCTTGGTACGGCATACCGGTATGCTGCCAAGATTGAGTAGAAATTCAAGCAGAAGAAGCGAGACTTTGGATCTGCGAATCAAAAGCAAGGGAAAGGTGCTTCCAAACCGTAGAACAAAGGACCGAGCCAAGGCATGGTGGCTAAAGACAACTCATCGAAGCCACAAGAAAAGAACAGCACCGCAAAGCCAAAGAAGGACACGGGAAAGTGGTGTGAGTTCCATAAGAGCTCCACTCACAACACAAGTGAGTGTCGGGCCAAGCAGTCGCTAGTGGTCGAGATGAGGGCTTCTGAGTTAGATGCATGCTCTGACTCCGAATCAGAACCTGAAAAGGGGAATGAAAAAGGGAAACAGATTATTGATGCGGAGCCCAACGCCACCGTTGCCACTACAAAGGTCCAGAAGGAGGAACCGGAAGATCCAGAGGAGGAGGAACGTCTCTTCCACTCCCAGATGTGGGTAAAGGGCTCCCCTGTACAGTTCATTGTCGACAATGGGAGCCAAAAGAACCTCATTTCAGCAGACGCCGTGAAGCAGTTGGGCTTGCCGACCACATCTCACCCACATCCATACACCATCGGGTGGCTTCACCAAGGACGAGATCTCCGCGTCAGCCAGCAGTGTCGCCTTCCCTATAGCATCAAGCCCTTCACTGATGAGGTATTATGTGACGTTGCTCCTATTGATGTTTCTGATGTATTATTAGGACAACCATACTTGTGGAAGCGTCATGCTGTGTATGAGTCTCGGCCTCGTGCTGTTATTGTTACTTTGGGAAATAAGTTGTACAGGATACCAGAGGTACCACCTCCTGCCGCTATCTCTTTGGTTATTGCAAAACAATGCAGTAAGCTCATTTCCCAAACCAGGAAATTCGTTTTCCTGATGATCCGCCCCCAGGGCAAGAAGAAGACTGTGGCCACGACCTCCAGACAGGGCTCCTCCGCACAACAACAACAAATGGATAAGGTTGTGGAGGAGTACGGGGACATATTCACCTCACCCACAGGGGTTCCTCTGCACTGTCAGGTCAAGCACCCGATTGATCTGACCCCCGGTGCGCCGCTACCTAATGGACCGATCTATCGGCGCTCTATTCTGGAGAATGATGAAATCAAGAGGCAGATTCAGGAGCTGTTGCAGAAAGGTCACATCAAACCAAGTTCATCGCCCTGTGGGAGCCCGATCGTGTTGGTACAGAAGAAGGATGGGACGTGGAGACTCTGTATTGACTATCGGGCGCTGAACAAGATCACTTCCTGAATAGGTACCCAATCCCACGGATTGATGACCTTCTGGACCAACTCCAAGGTGCAAAATATTTCAGTAAGATCGACCTGAAGTCTGGGTATCACCAAGTACCAATTGAACCCTCTGATGTGTGGAAGACTGCCTTCAAAGCTAAGGAAGGCCTTTTTGAATGGCTGGTCATGCCTTTCGGGTTGACGAATGCTCCCGCAACCTTCATGAGGATGATGGACGACATCTTGCTGCCATTCACCAACTCATTCGTAGTGGTGTACTTGGATGACATTCTGATCTTCAGCAAGACTTGGGAAGAGCACCTTCATCACATCCGACAAGTCCTCCAAACACTGCGGCAAAACAAGTTGTGTGCCAATTTGGAGAAGTGCATGTTTGGCATGACCCAGGTTCAATATCTGGGATACATTATTGATGAAAGGGGGGTGCATGTGGATCCAGCCAAGATCCAAGTCATTCGGGATTGGCCAGCCCCAACCACTATGACAGAGCTTCGCAGCTTTCTGGGTCTTGCTAATTTCTATCGGAGGTTCGTGTTGGGATTCTCTCATATCACTTGGCCCTTGAGTCAAGTCACCAAGGGAGGAGCGAGAGCAAATTTTTTTTGGTCGGAACCTCAACAAAAGGCATTCACAGAACTGAAAAACCACCTCTGTTCTGCCCTAGTGCTCAGTTTACCAGACTTGCAACAGCCATTTGAGATCGAGACAGATGCCTCTGACTATGCTATTGGGGCAGTTCTTACTCAACAGGGACATCCAGTGGCATTTCACAGTGAGACATTGTCTGACACAGTTCGCAAGTACCCCACATATGACAAAGAAATGTACTCCATTGTGCAAGCTTGTCGAAAATGGAAGCATTACATTTTTGGGAAGGAAACAATCATCCACACAGACCACAGGCCCCTGTAGTTCATACAGACACAAGGGAAGTTGTAGAATGATCGCCATCAGAAGTGGTCCACATATCTGCAACAGTTTCATTTGAACATCAAGTACAAGAAGGGTAGCACCAATAATGTTGCAGACTGCCTCAGCCAACCACCGATCGTGGCACTCACCACCGTGCTCAACTCTTGTGGGCACGAGACTTCTGATTGGCCGCTTCTCTATGAGAGTGACCCAGAATTCGGCCACACTTACAAGGCACTCTTGGGGGGCACGAAAGTTCCAAATTTTCACCTCCAAGATGCACTTTATGTCACCTGGGACACCTTTGTGTTCCTTCAAGCGAGCGTGCCAAGATGATATGGGAAGCACACTACAGTCGAGTCGCTGGGCATTTCGGGGTCGAGAAAACAATAGCAATCCTGTAGAAGTATTTCTATTGGCCGAACCTTCGAAAGGATGTCGAGAAGCACATCAGATCCTGCACTGCTTGTGCCATTGCCAAACCGACCATCAAGAAGCAAGGCCTATATACTCCTCTACCTACCCCTAGTCGACCTTGGGAATCCATCTCTATGGATTACATGTCGGGCCTGCCTTCTACTAAGCAGGGAAATGACTGTGTTTTTGTGGTCGTCGACAGATTCTCGAAGATGGCCATTATGGCGGCCTGCAAGAAGAATATCACAGCAGAAGCCACTGCTAAACTATTCTTTGAATGAGTGTGGGTGCACTTTGGGATCCCACAGTCTATCATATCAGATCGGGATAGCAGTTTCCTCAGCACATTTTGGTCCAGCCTCTGGTCGATGTTGGATACCAAGCTCACCAAGTCCACAGCTTTCCATCCCCAAACAGATGGCCAGACAGAGGTCGTCAACAGAATGATTGTACACATTCTGCGCATGTACAATTCAAAGCATCCTCGCACATGGGACGAGAGCCCCCCTTATGTACAACATAGTTATAATCGAGCTCTCCATAGTTCAATCGGCCATAGCCCCTTTCAGGTGGGCTTGGGATTCCAGCCACTATGCCCCATTGACGTAGCCATGCCATTTGCAACTGCTCAGGCCAATTCAGCTCATGTCCAGTCTGAAGTTGACAAAGCCAGTAGCTTCATCGAGCGCATTCAACACATCCGCCAACAGGTTCATGATATATTGGACAGAGCCAATGCCAAGTACAAGCAATGCCATGATCAACACTGGGTGCCACACAACTTCCAGGTGGGCGACAAAGTATGGCTACATTTGCAGAAGGAGCGCCTCACTGGACCCCACCGCAAGCTTCGCCCGCTCCGATACGGGCCGTACACCATCACCAAGGCTGTAGGGAACAATGCATTCGAGCTCAGTATTCCACCATTCCTTGGTCTGCACCCAGTCTTCAATGTGGATCGCCTTCGTCCTTACTTCCCACCTCTACCGGACACCTCGGACATTGCAGAACAACTCACACCAACTGAGTTAAATCCAGACTGCATGGAACAGGCCACCACAGATTGCATCATGGACATGCAAATCAAGAACACTCGCCAGCAGAAGATCCAACTATATCGGGTTGTCAAAGCCGGCCAACTCCTGCACCAAGGAAAGTGGTTCACCAGGGACCAAGTTCAGCAGAAATTTCCTCATCTCATGGAGGAACTTAACGCAATGGGGACCATTGCTTCCTAAGGGGGGAGGAATGATCCAGGTGAATATTGGTGGTCACCCGCCTATTCCACTTGGGGCTCCACAATTGTCTATTTCAGTTTTTCAGTTTCGGCACAGTTTACTATTTTTAGCAGTTTTTCGGGTCCTAAACTTCCGGAGCCGTTTTGAGGCCCTAAACGACGTTTTTTTGGGAAAACGGAGGGAAACATGGGTTCATGGACCGATGTTTCCCGTTCCAAATTTGTAGTCCTTGGATAGATCTTTCTAACGAGGTATGGTACGCGTCAAACGGAGATCGTATGCCAAAGTTACGCCCCTGGGAAGTTGAAACACCAATTTACCCAAACGGGGCCCATAGTTTTGGCGCTTCATCTCCTAGGGTTAGGGTTTTGGCTGCTTAGGATTTCCCATTGTTTCTAAATAATAAATAGGCCCTCGAGCCTCATTGTAACTCAGTTCAGAGGCCTGTAGCCGCCACATCTCTTCTCAGAGATAGCTACCAGCGCCCTAGCTAGTTTTATTTCCATTCTATCTGTAAGAAAATTTCAGTTCTTGATATTAATGAAATGAAGTGTTATTTCCGCTGCATCTCTATATTTATGGTTATATGTTTATTCTGTGGTGTTCCTGCATAGATCTGGATCATC
>JAXQQM020088044.1:0-32559 GCA_034641835.2 Pinus albicaulis
CGCCCATTAATGCTCTTAAGAGTACTACTGGGCATCCCATGGGCATGGACATGCCATCGATCATCAAAACTTGTACATGACCCCGACTGGTTTAATTGCATTAAACTCTTGAACGCATCCTCCGGGAGAGATGGTACTGTAAGGGGTGCTGACAGGGTATTGAACAGCGTATTGACTGAGAAATAACGCTCGCCGCACGTAACTATACGTTTAATTACCGAAACTCGATACGCCAATTTCCCACCCATTAATTCAAATTTTAAATTTCAGTTCGTTCGATTTTTTTTATTTGAATTTTGAATTTGAATTTGGGGATTTCCATTCTCCCTCCTCCTCGCCAAAATTTCAACCCCACAGCTCTGAAAATCCTCCCACCCGCCATTAAAAGTCTTGTGCATTCAGTCAGGGCTTGAAAATAAATCTGAACCTCTTTCTCCTCACTGCGTCTGTAGCACAAGTAAGTATCGTGTTTGTCTAGATTCGAAATGGAATCACAAAATCTTCAGCTTGCAGGTGGTCATTTTTCTCTCAGGATAGAAGAAGATAACAAGGAGAACATTCCCCCATTCTTCTCTTATTCTTCTGCCTCTGTGTTGCCAGTACCCCATCCGAGAAACCCTCTGCAGGACATCACCCGGCTCATCGCAGCGGCCACTCATAAGGTAAGTATTCACAGGTTCTTAGCTTGAAATCTTATAATTATTACTCCTCATTCCTTTCGATTCAATATGTATATCTAATATGTGGTTTTTCCTCTGTTTTTTCAGGGAATACAGAAGAGCTCGGTAGCAGAAGCGAGGCCACATGTAGAATTGGGGATACATGCTTTCAGTGAGAAGTGCGGTAAAAAGAAGAAGGCCGCAATTCTTTCAAGTGGCAGCGCCGTTATTTCAAGCCAGATGACTCGACAAAGACATCAAAAGGCCAATACTGAGAAAGGGCTTCAGGTCACGGCTGTGAATACCGATCCGGGCAGCAATTTAGCCCTGTTGTAATTGTGACTCTGCTTAGCCCCCTGAGGAAGGGCTTCTGGTAATGCTTCTGGTAATACTGTGAATACCAATCGGGGCAGCAATTTAGCCCTGTTGTAATTGTGATTCTGCATAGCCCCAAGGTTTTTAGCGCTGTCGTAATTGTGACTCTGCTTAGCCCCCTGAGAAAGGTTTTCAGGTAAATACTGTGAATACCCATAGGGGCAGCAAATTAGCCCTGTTGTAATTGTGATTTTGCATGGCACAAAGTTTTTTTTAAGATATAGTGTTTTTAGTCGGTTATAGAAACCTCCTCACCTAATTGTTAGACCATATCTTGGAAATTAAAACTGCCTTGAGCTAGCATAATTAATTCAAAAGAACTTGTGTCGAGCTCAATTACAGAGAATCCCTAAAGATAAAACTCTTCCTGCCTTGAATTTCTTTGACAAGTGAATAAAATTGTTTTGGGTCTATATTCTATTCTTGCATTCGAACACTTCAGTTTTCTATTTTAATATGTGGGTATGTGAAATTTATTTTAATTTATGGTCATGTGAATTGAGAGAATGATATCATGATGCAGTGGTAATAAAAAGATTAAAATTTTAAATGATATCGTGATGCAGTGGTAATAAAATCACTTATATCTGCCAACACGAAACTATGAAGTATTTCAAAATTGCTTCTTAGAAGTTCATTGCACTCTTCAGAATTTTATTAAGGGGGCTGAACTCCTTAGAAGTTCATTGCACTCGTCTATTGAACTCTGTAATTTATACAATGTGAACCCAAAATGTTCAAAAATTTATTAAGGGACTAGGATTTTGAGAGCTCAAGACTATATTATGTGGGAAATGGTTAAATATAGACCAAAATCGACATTTTATTGGGAATGGTTAAATATAGACCAAAATCGACAATTTATTGGGATGGGCTACATTCATATTACCTTTCATCTTTGGTATCAAGTTTTTCATTACAACGTGGATATTGATATTATTTTGGTAAAAGTAAATGATATGGTGATGTGTTTGTTTTATTAATATTTAAAATATTAAATTTATTTTTATTTTTATTTTATTTTTTATTTTTTAAAATTAGATTAATTTAAAAATATATATATATATATATATATATATATATATATATATATATATATATATATATATTATTTTATTTTTAAATAGGTTTTATTGATTTAATGTTTATTTATTTTTTTATTTTATGTTATATATATATATATATATATATATATATATATATATATATATATATATATATATATATATATATATATATATATATATGATTATTTATTTATTAGCATAGTCTTGTTCATTATTTGTTTATAATCTAATTTTTATATAAAGAAATAAATTTATTAATTAATTAAAAAAATAAATAAATAAATAAATAAATATAATAAAATATAATAAAATAATAATAATAATAATAACAATATATATGTTTATATATATGTGTAAATAAATAAAAATAAAGGAATTATTTATTTTTGTTCAAACGAGCTGTTATTGTTATTGTTATGGTTTATATTTTAATTTATTTATATGTTTGTGATATTTTTAATTTTATTGATTTATTGATTTATTTATTTAATTTTTTATAGTTTTATTTTTATTTTTTTTGTCAAACTAGCCGTTATTGTACAACGGCTATGTGGAGCTTCTTTTTCTATTCACGCTGCGTCCTTGATCAGATTTCATATCTTGTCCTGATGATGAACCACACTGGCTGGTTCGAAACGCGTCGGCACAAAATTCTCCATTGTGATTTTCACCAAAAGATTTGATAATTAATTTATGGATCACAGAAGTCATATTCCTAATAGTCAATTCTTGTTCGATGAGGATTATTCAAAAAATAAAAAACTGGGTTGCCTTTCAAGGGGAAATGATTAGGTGATCATGTCCAAGTTAAAAAATTGCTCAAAAATGAAAGTGTTCAAAAGTGGTTGCATTTTGAACGACTGGAAAAGTCTTGTCGCTATGATTCTGGCGTCGTGAACGGTTCTCAAAATTGAGATCCTATGTGAAAGTTATGAAGGTTTGAAGTCTCCAGTAAACTCTGTTTTTTAGTTGACCAAGTTTGACTTTTTTGAATTTAGAAAAATTAAAAAAAGAATATTCAAAAGAATATTTTGAGAATATTTTTTAGAATATTCTTTGAAATATTCCACAGGGGTGAATAACAATTTTGACAAATGGCAATTGATGATTTGTTGAAAGTTTGATTGTTGATTTTTGTGGCCAATCACAGGCTACCATGTGGCAGGCCTGGAGGTTGCCACGTGGCCCCAGGTCAGAGAAGGTTTGGTGTGATAAAATTTTTATGGCCCAATGAATTTGAATCGGCAACCTTGTGCGCTCAAGCCATGCGACCTGACTAATCGAGCTCTGTGTGTTTCTTAACACATATCAAATCGAGGTTTGATTTAAAGTTTGAGTTTGAATTTGTTGGAGGGAAAAGGGGCTAGCCCAGAGTACATGGAACCCTGTGTTGGGAGCCAAAGGGCTTAAGCCATTGAAGGCGGCAACAGCCATTAAACCCAATAATGTGATCACCCTTAAATGTTTAATGCGACAGTTTGAGTAATGGTTTATGTGGTGGTTTAAACAAAGGCGGTTGCATGTGACCACGTAAATGCACCCGCCAAACATTTAATGCCACTCCAAACAATCTCGACATTTTTGGCACGTTCCATCAATTCAATTTTGGAAGGGGTTTTCTAGTGACACTGGGGAAAATTTTGTTTTGGTCACAACTTTCTCAATTTTCGACCAAACAAGATGAAATTTTAGTCAATTTTGGGTTTTTTTGACTTTCTGGAGAGTTTGGGACAAGTTTCAGAGCGAACAGAGGTGATCTAAAAGAACTTTTGCTTCAGGGAAGATGAAGGAGCCATAAGGGCCATCATGGAGGAGGCACTGTTTTGGGTTGTATTTCACTATTTAAGGTGAAACAAAAGCCATTTTTAGCTATTTTCTATCTTTTGAAGTTGAATTTACAGTTGGTTTTGCCTGTTTAGGCATATTTTTCATTGTGTAACCATTTTGAGAAAATTAATAGAGTAAGGACGTGCCATTGGGGAGCCTTGGTGATGGACACGTCAGCCCACACCCAGGTCTATGCTACAACAAACAATAATACAAATATGTAAATGTCAATTTTTCGATTTATGTGGCTTTTCCAAATTGAATGCGGAATGTTTACACGTCGGATTGCAATAATGGATCACAACAGTGGGTCTCGAATTTCACAACCTCCGTAGGATCCGATACATTGTTTTCAGTGATTCTCAATTAATCTCACAGTGATTATCTCGGTCCGGTCAATCTGTCCTTTCGCCGTCTGTCAGTATCACTGGGTTTTCGCACATCTGTTCGGTGTTAGTTTCACGTTGGCGGTCAGTTGTTTTCTGCTCGGTGGTTGCAATGCGAGGGTTTCACTTCAATGACCTTCCTGAGGGTTTTGCTGTGGGTTCACGGTTCCTGCATGTCTGCTTTCACTGTAAAACGATGTCTGAGGTGACGACGCTGAGCTGCTCAGCCTTCCCGACGGGGTCTGTCTACTTTCGCTGTAACCTGTTTGTTTTTCCTGATATTCTACTGCACCTTTAAGTTTTAAAACACTATTTTCCACTGTTCCTTTTCTGTAGGTTTTCTTCGACACTAGTAACTTGTTGTCAACCGTGCACAGGTTGTTCTTGGCGGGGTTCTTTCCCAATTGGTTCTATTCCTGTTCAACGCTGGAATTGGTAGGTCATCACTCCATGATTCAGTCCCTTAGTTTTCTTTTTCTCACTATAACTCGTGGGCTCCTCGTGAGCAGGCTTGGGGTTTTCTTTATCAGCTATTGCTCAACAATTGTCAGTGTACTCCCTCCTCTCGCCAGGTAACATTTTGAAATTTCTTCCTCATTCGCTATTCTGTGTTAATATGCCATATAGGCTTCAGGCTGACCTAATGTTGTTGCTGTGTAGGTCATTCGGAACTTTCTTGGCTTTCCAGTACTCTGTCGTGGTCTGCTTTCGATCTTCAACTACCAAGGGAAGGGTCGCTTCCACGTTTGACTTCCTCCCTTATGCTAAGTTTGTCATAGGTGGCATAGGCTAACTCGTTCTAGTTTATCTCCGGTTCTTGTCTGTAGTAGACCAGGGGTTATTATGTATCATTCAGCAATGCTTCCTCTTCGTCTAAAACTGTCACTCTAAATGGGTTAACTGCGAGATTTTCTGGGTTTTTTTGTGAAACCCCGCCTGTAACTTCAGTTTCTCTAGAACTTGGTTTCCATAGCCGTATGGTTCTTTTTGTTTGAAACCCCAACTGTGAAACTTGGTTTCGAATATATTTATGTGACTTATCTGTTTATACGAACTGGAACTTTTATTCGAATGGCTATTTAATATGGAAAAAGACTTCAATTACTATTCCTTAGTTTGCTCAGGAAAATAATACACAGTTTTATGATTTGTACCTGTGACTTAACATCATTCCAGGTTTTCCGAATGCCTGTTTGTCTTTCGCCAATTATGATGTTTGTTCGCGATGTTTCTCCACTTCTCGTCAACCTGTAAACTTCTTTGCTTTGTTAAAAAAAACAACTTCGTGGTTTTCGCTTGCCTGCACTATCTCAACAGTTCTTTTTATGTGAGAAAAAAAAAACAATTGTTTGTTACTGTAATATGTATCAGAAATTCGACAGGGCCATTTGTATTATTCTGAGAGTAAATTTCAATGCTATTGGGACACAGATGGTTTGCGAAGAAAATATTCGGTATAGTTTTATTTCTCTTCTTCCTTGATAATTTTTCAGAACCCCTACAGAATGCACTCCTTTTTCTTTTTGTATCTCCGTAGAAGAAAAGTAGTTTCCAGTTGGAAACTGCCTTGCTTTCAGTTACACTTAGTCATTGGTTTCCAACTGTTTCTAAATTAACGAAAAATAAAATATCTAACTAATCCTACAAACTTAAATAAAACAGCCAACTATTATCACTTAGTTTAATGAAATTTCCTAACCGTAAACAGTCTTCTAAAAAAAAATTAAACATTTATAGGTTCAAAGACCTGTCAATTTGTCACACATCACCAAGAGACAAAAACCTGCTGCTGTTTGTCTACCCTGAGCCTGATTCGGATGCTCCTACATCAGGCTCCCGGGGTAACAAAAAGTCATGGCTCCGTTCCATGAGATCGTCCACCAAATAGCCAGCTTTCTGGATCTGTGCTGCATCAAGCCAGGAACTGTCCTCAATAGGACGGTTCTTCCACTTGACCAAGTACTGTAAATATTCTTTCCTGCACGTTCGCTTGGCTACTTGTGTGTCGAGGATACCCTTGATCTCAAGGGGCTGCGTTGTAGGCATCTGCCTCAACCAAGAATCCTTGCTAACTTGGGTGTCTCGTTCTGGCCTTGCTGCCCCGTCGTCTACAGGATTGGCAGTGTAATGAAACAGATCCGCCACATTAAATATGGGTGAAATGCCTATCCCTGGAGGCAACTGTATCTCATAAGCATTGGCAGAAAACTTGCGAAGAATTTTGCAGGGGCCAATCTTTTTAAACTTCAGTTTGTTATATTCCCCCTTCGAGAAACGTTCCTTGCGCAAGTGAGCAAGTACTTCGTCCCCAACATTGAATTGAACTTCGCGCCTTTTTAAATCTTCATGTTGTTTGTATATTTGACTGCTATCCTGTAACTTCGACTTCACCTGCTCGTGTAAATCACTCATCGCTTGAGCGAAATATTCTCCATCTGCGCTTCTTTTTTCGAGTTTCCCCAAATCCCGCAGCTCATGCACTCCGCGAGGATGCATGCCATATAGAATCTGAAAAGGACTGTAGCCTGTGCTGTGATTTAGTGAATCATTGTATGCAAATTCCGCTTGAGCAAGTACGCGATCCCACATTCGCGAATTTTCTCCTATCAAACTTCCTAGCAGGTTTCCCAAGCTCCTGTTCACCACCTCCGTTTGCCCATCGGTCTGTGGGTGATAAGCGGAGCTAAAATTCAGCTGGGTGTCCAAATTTTTCCACAGGGTACGCAAACAGTGTCCTATAAACCGCACATCCCTATCAGAAATAATGGACCTCGGCAAGCCATGCAGTCTAACAATCTCCGTAAAAAACAAGTGGGCTACGTGAGTAGCATCACTAGTTTTTCGACAAGGTATGAAATGCGCCATCTTCGAAAACCTATCCACCACCACCATTACTGAATCAAACCCCCGTTGTGTCCTGGGCAGACCCAAGACAAAGTCCAAACTGACTGAGTCCCACGGCCTACTCAGAATGGGTAGTGGCATATAAAGCCCGGCATTTTGACTGCCGCCTTTCGCTAACTGACACATTTTACACCTGCTTACATACTTCTGCACATCCCGTCGCAACTTTGGCCAGTAATAAAAACGTTCTATCTGGGATAATGTTTTGTCTATGCCGAAATGTCCGGCTAGACCTCCACTGTGCTTTTCCCGAATAATGTTCTCCCGCATTGAACAATCGGGAATGCACAACTGTCCTCCCCTAAATAACAATCCCTCTTGCAAATTATAGTCCAGCCATGGACTATTGTTTCGCAGCAAAGGGTTTTGACACGCCTCATGGGCCTCCTTAAAATCTGTATCTATCTGATATAAATCCTTCAAATGCTCAAAACCCAGCACCTGCACCATACTCTCCTGCAAGAGAAAAGCTCTTCTACTCAATGCATCCGCCACCTTGTTGGACTGCCCGCTAATATGCTTCAATACAAATGTAAAGCTTTGCAGATATTCCACCCACTTTGCATGCTTATGATTCAACTTATGTTGCTGCATAACGTACTGTAAGGCAGAATTATCAGAAAATAAAACAAACTCATTACCTAACAAATAGTGCCTCCAGTGCTTCAAAGATTGAACGACCGCATAAAATTCCTTGTCATAAGATGAATACTTCTGCCTACTCTCGTTCAGTTTCTCACTGAAATAAGCGACCGGTCTATCCTCTTGGCTAAGTACTGCCCCAATGGCTGTACCGCTGGCATCACAACGAACTTGAAAAAGTTTGCTGAAATCTAGCAATCGCAAGATCGGCCTCTCAGTGATCTTCTTCTTTAAAATCTGAAAACTGTTGTCTGCTGCTTCAGTCCAACAAAAAGGTTGATTTGCCTTCTTAATTGTGTCCAACATGGGTGCGCAGATCCCACTGATATCCCTGATAAATTTGAAGAATGGAATGTGTACAGATATTTGAAGAATGTGTAAGTGGGAGAGGATTAATGGGTTGGAAGTTGAAGACCTGGAGGATATGATTGAATTTTCAACAGAAGACTTAATATGGGAAAATATTGATGGGGACCAAGTTGCAGTTATTCCATATTGTCGACTTGATGATTTTATAAGAGGAGAGGAATCGAGTGAATTTGCACCCACTCAATTTCGTCTTCGTACTCATCGAAGTAAAAAATTAGAGGATATCAAACAAACATATTGTTCAACATATTTGGAGTACGCTATGTGAGTCTTTATATATTTATCAATATACGTATAATTTGTTACAGTATGCATATATGTTATATCTAATTTGTTGTAAAACATTTATATGCAGGTATTGGTGTGCATATGGTCTGGATTGCAAAAACCAAAGTATGAGTGCATCCTCAGATATAACTAAAAAACGCAATCAACAAGAAAGTATTAAAGTTGGTTGCCAATGTCACTTCATTGTACGACGACTTCAACTTAGACCAGACGATGCTGTAATAATATATACTACATGTAGGCATATTGATAAATCCAATGTTGTTTGTCATGGAAAAGATGCAATCGGCAGGCCTATGAGATTCAATTATGCACCACATTTAACAAGGGATATGCGATCTATTGTCCAACATTTAATCCAAAGAGGTTTTAATGTTACAATGATATGGGACAAGTTCATCTCTGATGTGAAGGATGGATTTGGTGAGTTATACACAAGGACATCTCGAGATACATATATGACAAGACAAGATATATTAAACATTTACAATGATACTATAAGGCTAGAGTATGTTAAAGATCAAAGTGATCCAAACAGTGTAGAATGTTGGTATAAGGAACACCCTGAGAGCTTTTTCTTCTACCAGAAACAAGATCTTGTTGGAAACATCCCTTTTATTATAGGCATACAAACAAAGTGGATGCGCTCAATGATGCTAAAATATTCTCACAATAATATAATCTCAATGGATTCAACATTTAGTACAAATAAGTATGGGGTGAGTACAAATTTATTCTAAATTTGATTTATTTATTCAACCTCATTTTAGTGCATGTAACTTACATAAATATAATTATGTACATTGTTTGTAATGTAGTATCAACTGTACACCTTAATGGTTTTCGACGAACATCGCAATGGGGTTCCGGTAGCTTGGGTGATATCATCACGCAATACTATAGCTGAGCTTTCTAAATGGATGTCAACTCTCTTTTCCATTGGGAAGAAAGAGCGACCAGATTGGCAGGTTTAAGCTTTCATCACAGATGATGCTACTGCTGAAATTGAAGCGTTAAGGTGATGTGTTTATTCTTTTATAAGAGACATAAAAATATTGTTAATGTATATTCCCTCTAATAAATTGTGTTATTCCAGGTCTTCAATCAAGTGTAATATATTATTATGTGTGTGGCATGTTCGTCGTGCATGGTTGAAGAATGTTGGAAATAAAGTCCAAGGAAGGGAAAACCAAATCAACAATTTTCATTCTTTAGGAGAAATCATGCACGCATGTGAAGATGATGAATCTGTAAAAAAGACAGTTGAAAGATTCTTTGAAAGATTCAGGGACCAACCAAGGTTTTTGGAATATTTTAAAACAACTTGGTTAGCCAACAACAAAATATGTAAGTTTCTTGTAAGTGACTTTAATGACTATTTTTCATGTCATATGTATTATTAATTCATAGCTAATAAATTTCTTTCTACAGATATGTGGGCAAAAGCATACAGAAATTTTCCACATTCCAATCAGGATACAAATAATGCCATTGAATATTATCATCGGCATATCAAGGAAAGGTACCTAAGCGAAAAGAATAATGCATGTCATAGACGTGTCGATTGGTTAATATATGTGTTGTTGACAAAGGTTGTATTATATTACAATCATATGCAACGTTTAAAAGAAGCTGGTTTTGTACGGCCTAGAAAAATTGAGGAACAATTGAATTCATCCAAGTGTAAAGCTAGACAAATCCCAAATGAAGATTGCGTGCCTGATGAAAAGAGTAACAATGGTTATTGGGTTCATAGCCAAAATAAGGATACACGTGATATTTGGTACAATGTCATATATAAAGGTTCCAATCTACACTTCTGTAATTGCAATTGGGCCTTGAATGGAAATGTTTGTAAACATGTACTGAAAGTTGAGATGTTGGTGAGTAACATTACTTTGGGTGAAAATGTATTGCCTAATATCACTAATCCTACCACAGAAAGGCCTACAATTTCATTTGATTTGAATGAAACACCTATAGTGGGCCTAGAAATCCAAACAGAGCTTCTGACATGCATTGATTCTCCTCCAAATATAAGTTATTATAATGAAACAAGCATTGATAATGTTCAATCAACCAATGTACGACCAGATAGTGCATTATTTGAAGATGATGAGATGAAACATGTTAACTTATCAACTCATGAGAAATTGAGATCCATAATACCTACAAATTTGGAGCAAGCAAAGGCATTGAACAGTTTGGTAGAAAAAGCATGTCAAGATTACAATAGAATGTTTTTCAATAATATAAATCCATCAAAGATCACTACTAAAAGAAAACATAGTTTCTTGAGCCCAGTAAAAAAGAAAAGGCAATGTGGGCGCAAGTCAAAATCAGGGAAAGATAATCCACATTTTGAAAAGGTTGGACGAGTTCGTTCAAAAAAAAGAAACATGGATGAGCAACTGGAGTTATCTTCTCAACACCAAAGAAGTGTGGGCCACCTACCTGAGTTAGTGCAACATTCTATTATACAGAAAAATGGTATGGAAATTTGATGGCATGCATTTTTTTATGTGAAATACGATATATTATCATTTTCGATGCATTTTCATAACTATATGAAACTTTTTATTGTTACAGTTGAGGGACCCACATCTCACAACGTTCCAGGTTGTCGAATTCAATTATTTGATGAGCATGTTGGTGAAAAAAACTATAGCAGTTTGAACACTGCTCCACTCATCAACATCCCAATTTCCTCCCCGAGGGTGCTTCCTCCTCTTGTACAACCAGTGGGGATTTATTGTCACCCACACCGACCACCTTTCTCCATCATAAATTCTCCCATGCCTATAACCACCTCCCCAAACTCTTCCCAATCCCCACCCCTACCATTTATTCATCCACCCTTCTCATTGTTTCAATCATCCACCTTTGACATTCCAATTTCCCCCCTAGGGTGATCCCTCGCCCTAGGGTGATTCCCACTATCGTACAACCGGTGGGGGTGTATCACCGCCCACACCCACTACCTTTTTCCGATTTCACTTCCACTATGCCTTTATCCATCACCCATGAACCATGCCTATATCCATCAACAACAGCTCCACCATCTGCAGAGGAAGGACAATCTTCTCCATTGCCTTAGATCTTCATGGTGAGAATGAGTAGTTGATCAAAATCTTATCATGAATTAACGGCAATTGATTCTATGCATTTTGGATTTTACAACTAATTAGTTATTTAATTTTTGCAGCAATATCAATTTTGAAATGCACTTGGGAGTGCAAAGCGCGACGAGGGTGACGTATAGACCCAATCTATAAATCAGTCATGATGTCATTTTTCCATTATTTCATTTATGGGCACGACCTTCCATTATCTATGTTGGGAATACCATGGGCCATGGGCCCATTTTGTAAAAGAGAAAAATGTATAACTAGACCAATTTGGAATACAAGTACAATAATGTGAACTTGTGTATATGACAATGCCTTCATTGACTTTTAAATTCATGATGTGGATTTAATGTTATATTCTATCAATGTTACATTACTATTGATGAATGTAGTTAGAATGGATTTATTTTGTTTCATTTACAAATTATAAAGTTTGCAAGTTAAATTACTTAAATTTATATCTTATTCAATGTTGCATGCATGTAAAACCATATCATACCATGAAACTTTGCTTAGTTATAATAATAGATGTATCATGTACATGAAGAGAGCATATATATGGATTCAAATTTATTTTTATTTTGAATTTTATGAAATGGAAAACTAAAGTTTTAAAGTACAACATACATGCCTTCTAATAAAATCTGCAAAAATTGATAAAGTTTTGAGCCTTTACCAGTTCAATACTAACATTTAAAGATGAAAACTTTATTGATAAGTGGTGTAGTATTATTTAAGTTTTTTTCGGTTTTATATATATTTTAACAATTCCTTTATTTATCTATAAATAGGGCACAAACAATATTTGTGGTATGAATACAAAGAAGTGTGTAAGATTTTTTTGAGATGTGGATTCACCTTAGTGTGGATGGGTTTTTTCCCACATATTTTCGAACAAGTAACTTTTACACCAAGAAGTGCCTTAAAATAACACCCTATCACCATCTACTCTAAAAGTTAACTAAATTAAAACTTTAAAATTTTTTATTATTATCATTATTAATTATAAAAAAAATTAATATATGACAAACATAATAATATATTTTTTGAATTTGTATTTTCGAGCAGGTAACTTTTACGCCATGAAGTGCCTTAACATAACACCCTGAGATCACCCTGAGCTCCTTTCCACCATTTGGGCCTTCAATTTTTTTTTCTAATATTTGTTGTTCTGTGAACATTTTGGGCAGTTTTTAATTACATACCATGTTTCATAGCATGCTCTACACTAGAATGAAACATTTTCATAGTCGAGCTTTTGGAGTCAAACATAATTTTGAATCGTCAAATTAATTTTGGTGGCAAAAGCCTTGTTGAATTCCATCTCCAAACTTTCAAATAAAAAACCAAGTGCCCAATCATACCTAGCCTAAAATATTAAACAAAAAACAAAGTTAAATCTAAAAGAGACAACCCTCTCTGAAATTTAGGAAGGCTAGATCCTAAATTTCCAAAGTGGGTTTGTGGTTACCCCTAGTTTTCTTAAAACTGAAAAAATTCAAAGAGCCCACAATCTTTAGAAATTACTAGGGTGATAACATCCCCTAGAGTGAAGTTTTCCCTTGGCTGTGTACCTACATCTCGTGTCCTCTTCTATTTCTTGTTTGGCATTAGTCTTGATGATAAGGAAAAGATAAATTGAAAGAAAGAACAATAATAATGAAACATCACAAGATAATGTCATAATATGAGAAATCAATTAACTTGCCAACCTATTGTATTTCTCAACAAACAACTCTTTGGTGTCTATACATGCCTGCAAGCACATCATGGAGTTCTCAAAAACTCTTTGTTAAGGTCATTGATGTTTTTGCATCAATCTTAGACATATGATCAAAAATAGGTTCTTCAGATGAAATATCGAAACAACAATTGCATTGTAGTTTCCCTTACCATTAGCCTATTGTCTATCTTGTTGGTCATACATCCAATCCTTCTCTTTCAAGCAATTGTTCTCTTCTTAGAGTTAAGCATTAGTGACCTTGAAGCTTTCCAACCTCTTTCTATTTCCTTTACCCGTGCTGAGACATGGAATGTTCATGCAACTACTTCCAAAGAAATTCAACTATTCATAAATAAAAGGCTTATCATGTACATGGCATAAGGTATGTTATAGGAAGCACATTAATTGGCATTGGTACGTCCTGTGCATTGATGGGCGGATAGCAGCTAAAATAAGGCTCGCCCCTTTAAATAGGGTACATTCCACATGAATACCAATGGTCAATGCCATGGGTCATTTTTATTTTTTATTATTATGTTATTTTTATAGGGTTATTTATATTTTTTATTTTTATTTTATTTTGACCAAGTTAAAATATTTAAATTCCATTATATTAATTTTTTTATTTAATTTTATTTTTATAATTTAATTTAATTTTTAATTTTATCTAATTTGACTCGGTAAAAATGTTAAATATTACATTATAACATTATTACCATATTTCACTAGAAAGCATCTCTCAACACAAATATACATTATAAATAAAATAAAATATTATATTAATCCTCAAATTAATCTAATTTTAAAATTTAAAATAAAAATAAAATTTATTTAATTAAAATGTAATTAAAAATAAATATAAAGTCAATTATGTAGAAAAATATTATATTAATCATTAAATTAATAAAATATTAAAATATTAGATATAAATAAAAATAAAATTTACTCAATTAAAAAAATTATTACAAAAATTATTGTCAACTTTACTCACATTATATATTACGAAGAAAATGTTGTTGCAATCATCAAATGAATAAAAACTTCACTTTTTAAAAAAAGTAGGGATAACAAGTTAGAAGAACCATTAAAAAACAATTGCCATATCCTTAAAATACCTTCTATATAAAGTTGTGTAATGTTTTGGTGAAAAAAAATCACCAATCAAAAAAATAATGGACACAAATTAGTGTTTATTTAAATTCTAATTGTGTAAATTTTAATGATGAAATATTTACACATAACACTAATATTTAATTATAAAATTATGTTACATTTTTGTGAAAAAATTATATATCTAAACTCTAATAATATATATCCAAACTCTAATGATATAAACAAAAATCAAGTATATATATATATATATATATATATATATATATATATATGGGTTTATAATATCAAATTCATACACAATCACATTGCAATTTATTCAACTCGACATTGTGTTTATAATTTAGATTTATAATATTAAATATATATATATATATATATATATACACGCTAAGTTAAATGTTTAACTTATACTATGTTAAAATATAATATTAAAATCTCAATATTAAAAGCATAATATTTTAAAAATAATATTGTAAAACTCAAGTATTATTTATATAATTATTATAATTATATAATAATTAATATTAATATTAATATCAAATTCCTATCATACATCTAATAACTAATAATGTGGTTGATATACTTTATATCAATTATTTATATTAATATAATTGGGTATATAGTTGATATCCTATTGACATATATCAATTTTATTTATTAATGCAATTGTGCTAGTTGTACAAATACTAGCTATTAAAATGATATTAAATTTATGTAAAAAATTATATATTCAATATATATATATATATATATATATATATATATATATATATATGATATCAAATTTATGTAAAAAAATTATATATCCAAATATATATAGTTAGTTTAAAATATTAAAATTAAATTAAAAACAATGTATATATATTAATAAAATTATAAAATTATAAAATGAAATTTATGTGAACACTAATGATAGTAAGAACACCCATAAAATAACATTTTAATGATCGATTAAGGCATCCAAAGATGTGAAGTTGTCATAACATTTATTTGAAATCCATGGCTACCGTTGTCTATGGAAAAGTGTAACGTAAGAATAGCACTTGCATGTTCTAATTTTCAATTTTTTTGGAACTATTTCGAAAGAATATACCGCTAAAAAATTATAAAATGAGCTTTATAATTCTACTCTCTTTGCTGGATCAACTTTTTACTTAGTTGGATTGACTTAACTTTTTACTTAGTTGGATTGACTTAACTTTTTACTTAGTTGGATTGACTTTTCCACGTGGAGATTGTTATTTACGGATTAATTATTATAAGTACATTGTGCTTTTCAATAACTCCGCGCCGGCTGAATGGTCGCGTTGTCTCCAACGTTTTTTAGGCTTTGACCGTACACTGCAGCAAGAATAGGTTCGTACCTCCTGCTAATCGGCGGCAACCAATTTTTTTAGCTGCTATTCGCCCATGGCAGGCATGACCATGCTCCATGGCGATGGCATGGCATTGGTACGGTCCTGTGCATTGATGGGCGGATAGCAGCTAAAATAAGACTCGCCGGTGTCCCCGGGTAAGTGAAAGTAAACGTGGTGTGTGGAAAGGAAAATATGGCATGCACAAAAGATGAACGATTTATCATCTTACCACGACCACACCGTTCTGCTGTGAATTTTTTAAATGCTTTTTAGGATCTGGCTTTACAAGTTCACAGTACTGATGATTAAGGTGGTTGAATTATTTGTACGGTACATTCAGGCACACAATATTTGCTTCACAGATTTTGTAATTTATATTCATTTACTGTAACTGAGCATGCTGTGTGAGCCTATCAACATTTATTATTAGCGGGACCGCCTAAGCAGCAAGCCTATGGGTTTCTTTAATGGAGTATATACACAAAAGTATAGTTATCAAGTTCAGCCGTATCAGGTCAAAAGGATATTTCAATCTATTTATAAGATAATTCTGGTAAAGAACTAATTGTTTATTTATTTTTTATATTATTATTGAGTTTGAAGTTTATTTACAATCCAATATAAAAAGATATATAAGTTTGTTCATCTAAGGTTATGTTTTAAATAGAAAAATACTGTTAGTTATAACTATATATATATATATATATATATATATATATATATATATATATAGTAAAGTAATTAGAAGTAAAGAAAATGTGTCAATCATATGTTTAAAAATTATTTTAATTTGTATTATTGATCTTTTTAATGTTATAAGATATATTTTATAAATTCAAAATATTTTTGAAATTGTACAATATGAGATTTCACCACTATGATGATGGTGATGATTAATTTTCATTAAAGATTAATGTGATCTATTGGACCTTAAGAAAGCAAGAGATTATTTGACTCTTTCATAATTTATTTCTATAATAAAAAAAGAAGGGAAAGAAATGTTCCTTGGTAGCTATAGTTTTGTTGACTCAACAATTCATGAAGGTTGGTAGTGTGGAAATTGTTTTGCCTTCTTAGTATCCTAGAGGTGATAGATTCTCTCATCCCAAGGAGTTTTGGGAAAAGAACAATGTTCAGTTTCACTTTGGAGCTGAAGAGAATTAGTTCTTACCTTCGCAATGCTCATCTTCTTCTTAGCACTAATTTTTGTTAGCAAGAGTGGGGTTGAGTGGGGTTAATCACCTGCTTATAACACCTTAGCTTCTTTTTCCCCTCTAGCTTCTTAACATCCCACAACTTATTCTTAAATTGGGAAGTAAGAGTATTTTTAATATTATCCTTATTCTCCAAGATTGTCTCCTCCTTTATTTCCTAATGGTAGAGCCAAAAGTGGGCATCCTTATGCAAGTGGGCATCCTTATGCCGGCCTCCCTTGATCTGGATGTGGGGGTTCAGGCTAGAGTTAGAGGAAATTTTGGGCAGCCTCTTAGCATCCATGTTATAAAGCTTCTATTATACATCAAATATCAAAACATAGTCATGTTTTCAAGGAGATAAGGCTAACTTCAGTAAAGAAACTGATAATATTACCTCAATATATTATACATTTAATTTTATATTTATTAAAAAAAAATTACCAATTTATTCAACCAAATTATGACTAAATTTTGATTCTCTCTCATATAGGGATATCAAATTAATGCACAAGGGGTAAGTTTGTTTTGGGTGCCGAGATTCCGATGATGCATGTGCAATTTTTCTATTAGGTTGGTTTTGTTTTTCACCTTCACTTTTGAGGTGGGGATTCTTCCTATCTAAACCAACTGGAAAACATGTAGCATTGATATATACATAATAGTTTTAAAAATCAAAATGGGTGACCGGACTGGTCCGCCTATCAAACCGGAACCGGTCAAACCAATATTGGTCAGATCACAATGAATCGGTCTTTAAAAAATACATGAAATAATTAGTTTTTAATGAAAATAACTATTTTTAAGATTTAAACCATAATTCCCAACCAATAGAGATAAAATATGCAAAGTGTTATCATCTATATACAAGGTAAAGGTGAATATATCAAATTGGCACTACTACAAGTCTACATATCAGTGATTAGCATGATCACTCCTCATCATGATCAAACTCATCGGCACTACTAAACAAGGGATCATCAACATGAGCTACATAAATAATTTGGTTGAGTGTTTGAGGACTCCTAAAAATCCTCGGCAACCTTAACATTAGTGGTAGTTGTAGCAACAAAAATAAACATCAAAACTGTAAATCACGTATAAACATGATCACTCATGAAAATCATCATTGATTCAGTGCTACTAAAAATGGGATCATCAACAAGTGATACATAAACATCATCTCACTCAAAATCTTCAAAAATCTTTAGACTTGGATTGTTCAATGTTATAATATGATAGAAATTGAAAAATTTTAACATGCCTAACTAGTGATTTTGGTTTGAGTGAAGGGTTCACCTCCTCAACCTTATAATGTGGTATAAAAAGCTTATCAAGCCTAACCAATTATTTTCCTTTGAGTGAAGGGTACATTCTAGTTAAGACCATGGGAGAGGATTTCAATAATCAATACCACCAATATCAACAAAGTTTAAAAATCAATGCCACCAACATCAAGGTTCTTAAACGGCTTCATTTTCTTGATCAAACTATAATCTCATATCCTCATGTCTGATAGAATCAAATGGAAACATTGCAACCCCAAACCATGAAATCCTGAAAAACATTAAGTTAGCTGAATTTTGAGTGAACTCTAAAATTCTAGTTCCTCCATATGAAATCCAATGAGGTAGAAACCATTCTCAAACATCTTGAGTCATTTCATGGTAAGGTTAAAAATTTAATTAAAATGATGAAAACTAAAAATAAAGGAAATTTCACTTTTTCCATTGATTGCTAATGTTGCTAGGATTGATATGTGTGAGGAAAATGAGAGGGGAGGAATGTTTTTCTTAGAGGAGTTGTTTTTGGATGGAAACAACCCCACATTTCTCTTAAAAAGGTATCAAAGCTCACAAAACTGCATTCTGTGGGGTTAGTATCCGGTCTGGTAATAAACCAGTCGATTTATGGCCAGTCAGACAAAAAAAAGGTGGGTCGCTCACAAAATTGGGTTTTTCAACTAGTTTTATGGCGAGGGCTAAAAACTAGCCAGTTTTGAAAACCTATATATATATATATATATATTGAATTTTGGCCAAGTATATAGGTGATTTTTAATTATTTAAAAAATTATGAATTAATTTTTTAGTTAATTTAAATTTGATAACTAATTTTAACTTTCAAATTACAATTTTAAAACAATATTTTGAGTTTCATCTTCCCATCTAGCCCATTTAGATTTGTTTGTGTTGATATCCAAGCATCTTTATGTCAGGATGATGAACAGATTTATACAGGAAATAGTCTCAAGATAGGAAATCTATCTTGGACGTACAGTAATGTGATTGAGAGATTCTCTCAACCGCACACTAAACTAGGAAATAATATAATTCTAGTTACTTCCTATTATGTAGGAACAAACTCCTCAGATAGAGAATTACAACCATAGACAAGTAAGAATTAAATATTTCTAACTTATAACTCTCTTGTTTAATATGACTGTGATTGTGATTTGTTGAGATAATTATTTATAAGTAGGAAGAGTTTATTTTCTATGTAAATGGTGTTTCGCTAATTTTTAAGGAAAGCTATTGAGATGACAGATTTTTTCAAACCAGTTAAATTTTTAGATTGATGTATTATTGAGATACTCTAGCTCATTGACATGAGAAAGACCCATTCCTATGTGATGATGAAAAGTACTAAGCAACTCAAAGATCCAGTGGTCTTAAAAGTCAAGTGGTCAACGGTTGGGTCGGTTACTCCACAGATCTACGGATATTCTGACTAAGAAAAACGCACGTGGAAAAACCGCAAGCTATATATATATATATTTTTTTGAGTTATATAGGATAATAAATGAGGTTAGATACTATCAATGTAACCGTCAGCATATATTGCCCAACAGCATTTGTTATACTATAACCCATGAAATAAGGCTAGCCACCCAATGTAAGTGAAAGGAAACGTATGCCATGCAGAAATGATGAACGATTTATCCTTTTACCACGACCACATCGTTCTGCTGTGAATTTTTTAAACGCTTTTCTGGATCTGGCTTTACAAGTTCACAGTGAGCATTAAGATGGTGGAATTATTTTTACGGTACATTTAGGCACACAATATTTGCTTCACAGATTTTGCAATTTATATTCATTTACTATAACAGAGGATGCAGTGTGAATGAGCCTATCAACATTTAGCGGGAACGGCTGAGCCCCAAGCCTATGGGTTTTCTTTAATGGAGTATATTTATAAAAAAAAAAACATAGCTATCAAAAGTTCTATATTAAAAGTTTTGAAAAAAGTATAGTTCTTGGGTTAAAAATATAATTTTTTATATTAAAAAGTTTATGCAAATAATATTGAATTTGATATTATAATTTTTTATTAAAATATTTAAAAAAAATATGGTTGTTGTATTAAAATTCTTAGTTAAATAAAGTTAAGTTTTTTTATTAAAACAATATAAGTTTCTAATAAAAAAAAAGTTAGAGAAAGATATGTTTTATATTAAAAAAAAAAAAACCAAACATTTTAAAATGTTATTTTTTTTTAATCGATAACCATTATGAGTTTGAATTATAGCAATTATGATTTAGAGAAAAACAAAGGATTAGTGGTATAGAATTTAATTAGAGGAGTTCATTTTCTGTGTTCTATATAAAAGATAATCTCTCCAAATACTTATTGTTAAATAAATTTCGATCTGATAAAAATAATGATTTAGGCATAAATTGAGTGGCATGTGGAGATCACTTGAAATCTAATTTTAGTAGCCAATGTCTCAAGTGTCTTATTCTGTACATTTTGTTATTCATGTTAATATATTTTACTATGTTTTCTCACTCTCCAATAGTATCTTATTGTGTACTTTTTGTTACTCATGTTAATAGATTTTACTATGTTTTCTTACTTGCAATATCAACAAATTTGATGCATTTTGTCCTTCATTAATTTTCGATCACTTATATAGACATATTTGATGCATTTTTTATGATGAAAAAACTAGTTTGAAGTGATTCAAAGGGCATATTGAAGCATAGATATTAGTATTTTGTTCTAAAATGTCTCTAAAATAAAATAATTATACACCCATTAATCGCTCAGAAAGCTCTACAATGACGCATGAAGAGGAAGAATTGCAATATGATATATCAAAGTTATGGGACCAAGTGCAACAAATTATGCTCTCAAAAAAAGCAACCAAAGATGTCATTGAAGAATCAAAATAGGACATGGATGGTATAGAAGGAAACATTGAGGTTTTTAAATTAGGAATATATGCGATCAATGTCAAGTTGAAAGGATTGACAAAGTTTTTGCAAGAAATGCTTCCTAGTGGTGATAATGTAATCCATGAAAATCATGATGAGGACAAAAGGAATATGAATGATGATTTTAGAGACTCCAATGTGGTGTTTAAGAACCACCGAATTCCAAATAGAGATATGAGGAATTTTGATGGCAAGGATTCGGTAACATGGATACTACAGATGGAGCAATATTTTAATCTACAAGATGTGCAACCCTCACAGAAGGTATGTATTGCATCTTTATATTTATAACTCAATAAGTTTCTATGGCATATACGGATTTGTTCTCGTAAACCACTTGTCACCTGATCAACTTTTATAGAGGAAATGATAGCACATTATGAAGATACAAAGAGCAACACCTTTATCCAATTGATAAATCTCAAACAAAAGGGTTCAATGGCGGAGCACATTGAAGACTTCCAAAAATTGAATATTAGGGTAACTGATATTCTAGAGGAGTATAGCATTTATGGATTAATAGGGACTTTAAAATATAACATCCAACATGAGGTTTGTCTTTGGGAACCTGATTCATTGGAGAAGGCATTCAGGGTGGCAAGAAAAGTTGAATGAAAAATATAGCAACAATGAAGCATACCACTCACAACTATAAAGATGGAAGTGTTGTTGTTCGTCGTCTTCCACAACCTATAAGGTTGGCACAAAAAAAAATGGAGTAAAAAAATAGAAAAGGGGTGTTTTTACAGTTGTGATAGAAATTACACTAAAGGTCATAAGTGTGCAAAGAATAAATTATTCTACAAAGATTGTGAAGAGGAGGAAGAAAAGGAACAAGAAACATCAAAAGAGGAGGATATACACCAGGAACCAAACCCAGAGAAAGAATAAATGAATCTGAACATATCTTGTAATGCATTGGCAATAATTACCACTCCTCAAACTCTCAACATAGAAGGATATATCAAGAAGAGAAAAGTAATAGTCCTAATTAATTTGGGTAGCACCAATAATTTTATTCATTGTAGAATATCCAAGGAATTGAATTGCTTCCTATATCCAGCACTAGAGTTTCAAGTAAGGGTTGAAAATGGAGGAACTATAAATTTCTCTAGAAAGTACCATAATATCAAGCTAACCATGGGGGAATATGTATTGAATAGTCAAATTATTTCAATTATAATGGGTGGTGTTGATGTTGTACTACGCTTCCAATTGCTACAATCTTTGGGGACAATCGATTTTAATTTTAAAAAATATTTCTTGAAATTTATTTGGGAAGGAAAGGAAGTTTAATTAAGGGGAATTGCAGGGAAACGTGGGAAGATTATTAGCTCTAATGACATGTAAAAGTTTCTGAAGAAATAAAAATAGGGAATCATTGCACAATTATGCTCACTAGAGGTTCAAACATCGAAATCATCTATTTCTCAATATCTACAAAAATTCTTCGACAATCATTTAAAGGTTTTTGAGGCTCCCAAAGGTCTCCCATCATGATTATGCTATTCATTTGATTCTAAGGAGTGTTCCTATAACAATCAAAGCTTACAAATATTCATATGCCCAAAAGAGTGAAATTGAGTGCATGGTTGCAAAAATGCTAGAGGCGGGTATAGTTCAACCTAGTCAAAGTTATTTTTGTGCTACAGTAGTATTGGTGCACAAGAAGGATGGATCTTGGCATAATTTTATGGATTATAGGGATCTCAATAATTTCCCAGCCATATCGTTGATGAATTATTTGACGAATTACATGGAGAAATTTACTTCGCCAAGATGGATCTTCGTTCAGGATATCATCAAATAGCAATGAAGACTAAATACATTATGAAAACAACATTCAGAACTCATGAGGGTCATTATGAATTTTTGGTCATGTCGTTTCCTCTTACTAATGCACCTTCCACATTTTAAGGTTTGATGAAATCCATTTTAAAAACCTTCCTTAGAAAATTTGTGTGAGTATTTTTTTTTGATATACTAATCTATATCAAGTCTTGGAATGATCATGTTCAACATGTTGACAAGGTGCTCAAACTATTGGAGGAGAAAAAATTATATGAAAAAACCTCCAAATGTTTCTTTGGAGTACAAGAGGTGGAATATTTGGGTCATGTTGTATCTCATGAGGGTGTTGAGGTAGGCCCTAACAAAATTAAATCCATTAAGGAATGGAAAATCCCCACAACCATATACCATATTCGAGGATTTTTTGGGTTGACAATGTATTATTTCAAGTTTGTAAATAATTATCAGAGAATAACATCACCTTTAACATCATTACTAATAAATATGAATTTTGTTCGACTATAGAAGCAACTAAGGCCTTTCAATATAATAAAGAGGAAATGTGCCAACCACCAATCTTAGCTACGTTAGACTTCACAAAAGCCTTTATTGTGGAATTTGATTCATTGGGAAATGAATTTGGTGTTGATTTAACGCAAGAAGGAAGACCCATTACTTTTAAAAGTATTCTAATCAAATGAAAGTATTTACACAAACCTGTTTATGAGGAGGAAATGTTGGCAATAATACATGCACTAAAGCATTGGAGGCCTTACCTAATGGGAAGACAATTCAAGGTAAAAACATATCATAATAGTCTTAAATACTTTTAGGAACAAATATTATCTTCAAAATAGAAACAAAAAGGTGTCACAAAAATGTTGAGTTATGACATTGAAATCATCTACAAAAAAGGGAAACAAAATGTTGTTGCAGATGCTCTCTCAACAAAGGATGAGGATGTGGAAGCATTTATTTGTGTCATTTCTATTATCCAACCTAATTTGATTATAGAAGGAAGGGGTGAATGGAAGAATGGAAAAGAGGTGTGGACACTCACTCAAAATTTGTAGGAATATCCTAGTACATTTGATACATTTAACTCGAAAAATAAATCATTATGGTACAAAGATCACTTATATCTTTGTAAGAATTCCCAACTCACGCAAAGGATTCATTTGTAATTGCAAACCTCTCCCTTAAGAGGGTACTAGGGATTTTTTTAAAATTATCACAGGGTAAAGAAGAATTCTTTTCTGGGATGGCCTTAAATATGATATTCAAAAGTGTGTGGCAGAATGGTTGGTTTTCCAACAAAATAAATTTGAGACAATTAAGACCTTGAGTCTATTACAACCTTTAGCCATTCCAAGTTATTATTGGGAGGAGGTCCCAAAGGATTTTATCACAATTTTACCCATGTTTGAAGGAAATATTGTCATCATGGTGATAGTTGATAGACTTACACAATACGCACACCCGTGCGCATTATCTCATCTTTTTAAAGCTAGTACATTTGCCACAACATTTATGCAAATAATTCAAAAGATACATGGAAACCCAAAGATTATTGTAAGGGACAAAGATCCCATTTTCACTAAATTTTTTTGGACACAATTATTTTCTTTCCTTGGTACTCAGTTAGCTCATAGCTCATCTTAGCATCCTCAATTTGACAAACAAATTGAGATAGTGAACAAATTTTTGGAAGGATATCTTTGTTGCATTGTATCTGATAAACAAAAAAAATGGGTCAAGTGGTTACCTCTAGTTGAATGGTGGTATAAAACTTCCTTCCATACTGCAACAAAAATGGACTCATTTATGGCACTTTATGGATATCATCCACCATCCATCATATCATCCTTAAAAGAAAATTCTAAGGTTAAATTAGTGGAAGAGCACATCGAGAATCAACAACAAGTTCTACAACTATTAAAGCATAACCTGAGTCTGGCGCAAAATTGAATGAAACAAGAGGAAGATCATCATCGCAGTGAAATACGTTTTGATGTCGACGACTGGGTATTTTTAAGACTACAACCATACAAACAAATTTCCCTCAAGCAAGCTAAGAAGGATAATAAATTATCACCCAATTACTATGGTCCTTACAAGTTGTTGCAAAATATTGGTACTATGGCATACAAATTGGACTTGCATGCATCTTCCCAAGTACACCTAGTCTTTCCTGTTTCGTCCTTAAAGGAGGTTATCGGTGACAAAATCTGAGTTCAAACAGTGTTGCCCAAACTTGACGAAGAAGAAAAATCATATTTGAGTCGCAAGCAGTCACAGAAACAATAACCCGACTGATACTTAATCGATTAATTTCAAATTATCTCATTAAGTGGAAGAACTTACCCATTGAAGGCTCCACAGGGGAGGATGAGAATTTTATATAAAACCATTCGAAACTACTCAAGCATTGAGGACAACACTTTTTTTATAGGAGAGGGGCATGTTAGTTCCTTATAATGCTAGTATATTCACCATATTATTATTGTTAGTGTATCCCCCTATTGCCATTGTTGTGCCCCATAGAAGCCCACTATTGTTCTTGTTATGCCCTTATATTATTATTGATATGTAGGCTCTGATTATATGGTGACCCCTTAGACCCCAATATATACCAAGGAGGTTTTATCATTTATATCAACCAAGAGTGATTCATTTATGTAATGTAAAGGAGGTTTGACTATCGAAGAGGATAATTTTTAAGTCATTGACCTATATTTTCTTCTATTTTGTGAGTTGGTTGCATAACATTATTCTTAAGGCGGGATGTTAGGATACTTAAACTCATCGGAATTAGCTAAGAACCACTTGATCTAATGTGTCTATAAATTAACTGTGTTTCTTTACTAAGAATTAGCATGAATATATAGTTATATAATTCAATGGTCATAATTTGTATAGACATAAAATAATCCAATGGTTCATATTCTGCTTAATACCAAAAGTTGCGTTTTTTTCTTCTAAATTAGGATAATCTACATTAATATGTACAAAAATAAAAAGAGGGCTTTAGGACATGTGGTTGTTGAACCAGCCAACCCCTGTTCGATAAGAACTGTTCAAAAAATAAAAAAATTGAGCTTCCCTTCACGGGGAAACCAACCTTTACTGTGTCGAGGAGTAGAAAAGTTTTCAAGAAGAAGAAAAAATAGGCGTAAAAAACAGCGATGAGCCTATGTAAACTGAGATATAAGAGGGCCAAGGAATTGCATCTACCCATTTTGTGCACTTGATGCGGATTTTCCTCAGTCACAAAGCAACCGTATTCAATCAGGGTCTTTATGTGCTCCTCTGTGAGTTGGGGGTCAGGCTTCAGAGTCGAAGAGGAGATAATCTTATGTTGCTTGGCAGTTGTTGTCCGAGAAATTTTGTCTGCAACTACCTCTTTTTTCCAGGTGCCATCCGAAGGGAAGCTCCGGTCGCCATCTGATTCGTCCGCTAAGTTCTTGACAGGGAGACTAATGGATTTTTTGGGTAGAGGGGAAGGGGAGCGTGAGATTGTAGACTTATGAGGCCTCTTTCTGCCTCTCGAGCCAATGACATGGTGTTGTTCTTCTAGGAGACAAACCAGAAGCTGGGCAGAGAGTGCCGGGGAGGGATAGATAGTATCCAAAACCTTCGGGTCGTCAAGGGAAACAGAGAGGGACAGAGTACGCATAGACGAACCAGGGGCCGGAGCACAGGAGGGGGAGCGTCTGCCATCTCCACAACGGCTGCGCATTCAGTGGCGATGTGGCATAGTCGCAACGGAGAGTAACTTGGTGAGAAGAGGTGGGATGTGTAGAGGGAGCCAGACGGTTAGCAAAGAAGCAATCAGAGGAGTCATAACAAATAAGAGTTGTAGGGAAGGATAAATGAAATTTGAATTGGAAATTGTTGGTTCCATCTGCCATTAATGGCGAGCTAGAAGAAGTGAAGGCCAAGGGAGGGGGAGTGAATGTCACAGAGTGCCGGCGTCCTGCCCTGCCAACCTTATTTATGGTCTGCACGCGCCGGAGTGAATGAGCCTCCATTTTGTTAAGCCAGGTGCCCCTGCGTCGATGAGCCAGGTGGCCGCCTGTACAAGACGTGTTAGGCACCCACATCCGGGGAATACTGAAAGTTGTGTTGATCTATGAGTTAACAATCAATTAAACCATGAACTTTAGCTGTACAAAAAACATCCTTTTGCATTAATATACTCATACTACCTTGAGTGGCCATGTTGGTTAGGCTGTTAGACTCATATACCAATAGGTGTCATTTTTCATGATTGTCTTGATTGAACTATGGAATATGTTCAAACCTTTTTCTTGTGCAAAGGTGTTCCATATTCTTGAAAAACCAAAAAATCAAAAAATTTTAAAAATGTAAAGAGGGTATACCCTAAAAGAAAAATCAAAGGGTAAGAAAAATAAATTGGTCAAGAAAATGAAAGAAATGAACCCCAAGCAAAAAATAGACCAAGGAAAGTGTGCAAATCCAAATGCCACTACTATTTCATTTTTGTAATAAAGCAATTGTGTGCAGCTTGTCAAACTTTTGCCACAATTTATGAAGAGTCAAACTGCTTAAACTTGACTCATTCATGTTTCAATTTCATGTTGTAGAATAGAGAATAAATATCTGACCAAACAGTTTAATCTTGGCAGATAAGTAGATAGGTAGAGTTAATAAAAGGTGCTCAACAGTTTAATCTGAGCCCTTAGATGTAATAAGTGTAGAAATAGATAGATTTGCCATGTAAAAGGAAAAGAAGATTGATAAGGGTTTGCCAGTCTAAGTGCACCCTAATAAAGAAGAGAAAATGGTAGAGAAAGTAGATAGGGTAGGTAGATGGCATTGCAAATTCTCATGTGATGAATGATGGCTTTAAAATGTTTGTAATATTTTACTTTCATCACCAAGTGCAAAGGAAGAACACTACATTGGCAGAATTTCAGAACACAACAAGGTCAAAATCATTAACTTCCCATCTCACTTTTTCCCTAACAATTTACTAATTTCCCCTAAGTGCTAAGGAATTTGAAGATTAAAGGGGCTCAAGGCATTTCCTTGACTTTTGGAGGGACCTAACCCTCGGCCCAATGATTGGAGAAAACCTTAGTATTTAAGAATATTCATCATCATACTCATTCATTCATAAAAATCTTTTCCTAAGCAAAATCCCATTTTACTTAGGAAAAACATGCCATGATCCATAAAAATCCATTTCACGCAAAGCATAATTTAAATACATTATTATGGTGTTTTATACTTAGCACTTTATCTCATTTTTCATGTTAATTTCTAACTTTATATATTAACTCCTTAGTGGAAATACCTTATCCTATTATATATAATTCCCTTTTATAAATAACCCAAAAAACCATCTTACTATAAGTTTTTAGCCAAAGTATTTAACCCATGTGATTAAATAAAAATCCCACATTACAATGCCCTTTCGCTAAAAATATATCTATATAATTATCCCCGCCCCCTATGGTAAGTGAATCATATCGATTTATTACCATATAATAAAAACATACGAAAAAAGGTTTAAGCATATGTTTTTTATGTTTTAAACGAAAAAATAAAAAGCCGAAGTTTTATTCAAAACAAACTTCGAAAAATAAACCCATTCATTACCCTGACCCGTCATCATACGCAAAGAGATTAATTAATCATCCGGATTAATTAATAATCTAATCCCGCCAATCAAATGCCTCCCGAAATGATTAATTAACGTTAATTACTTTGGGCCCGCCTTTTAACTCCCCCGCCAACTTCACGTCATGTCAACCGTTGGATCGCTCCATCAGAGATCCACGACCCGCATTCATTCCGCTGGCCTTCCCTCATCCGAAAGTTAACTCGCGAAATCACAGTGGTTTTCGAATAGTGTCGGGGCCACGCGTCAGTTAATCTATGGAATCGCTCCCAATTCACAAATTACCGCCAGCTCCCAAAGGTGGTGTGGAATAAACCACTTACCGCCCTTTCCCTGTGACGTGTCCATCGTACACCCTGACGTCATATATTAAAATAATAAAAAATTCCCCACTTTGACTTTGCGAATAAAACAAAATTTTGCGCATTTTTTTTATCATTCTGTATGCTGAAAACGACTGTGCCCTACATATTGAGAAATTCAAAAAATGCGTCAAGTGCCATTAATTGAATTTCTCCAAGACCACTCCGCGTACCTCTCAAAATAAAATGAAACCTTTCGACCTCCCCCGCAAACCAATGCTTTCTTAACAATTTGTTTTGTTTTACAGTGACCAAGACCACATCCTTGATAAATGGGGCCTTTACTAGTCATAAGACGTGGTTTACTCCAAGAGTGTTATCAAATCTATTCAAACAGAGATGGAAGATAAACATGCATGAAAGACAACAAAGGAAACAGATATTGCAACGATTTACTCGTTGAAACATACAAGAAAAAACCTAAACTACACATTGAAGGTAAAGGACACAGTAAAGAACAGTTAAAGAGTATCAGTGGTTAAAGTGTATCAGGTAAAAGTCAAAGTGAAAGTTAAAATGAAGTTACAGAGCGGTCAAAGGTAAACAGTAAAAGTAATTACAGAGGCAGTAAAATGGTAAAAATAAATGAAAATACTTTCACCAACATTGAAGTTTGTTTAAAGTGAAAGTAAAACAGTCAAAAGAACAAAAAAGTGAAAAGATGAAAAATACAACAAGAAGGAACATTTTTGCAGAAATTGCATGTTTTAGTCATTGTTTTACAGAAACTATTGTGATCAATCCAAGATGAATTTTTCAAAACTGAAGGAGGTTTATGTTCTTAAGAGGACAATATACCAAAACCTCTCTCATTTTTCTAACAACTATTATGGTTTTGGAAATATTAAACAATGTTGGAAATTACTTTTTGTAGAAAATTCCACTTAAGTCATCATTTTGCAGAGAATATGGTGGCCAATCCAAAATACATCATACGAAAATGAAGGAGATTTTTGTTCCTAAGAGACCCATATACAAAAAACTATCTCACTTTTTGCACAATGATTTCAGAATGAGAGATACAAGCACATATTTACAAGCTATTTTTCAGACTCTGTAAAACTCTGTTTTACACATATTTTTACAGAGCCTATTTTGCACAGCTGGAGAGGAATTTTAGGAAAATTAAAGAGGTTTATCTCACCCACATATCGATCCAAAATAACCTCTTTCACTTTTTACATATCTATTACGGATTGAGAAATACAAGGATATCATTGGACCCCAAGTTTGCAGAATTGTTGGAGCAGAATGCACAAAGAAAGGAAGCAGTTAGTGACTTGGATGCCTCATCATCAACTAAGAGTTGGATCAAATTCGAATTCTCCTCTTTGTCATCACCTATCCATCAAAAATAGTGCCAAATAGATGCATTAGTTTGAGTATCCTTTACTTAAGTTCTATTTATGTAAAATAGTTGGAGAGATTTGTGAACCAATTTTGATATTTTTTTCAAGATATTTTAGTTTAGAATTTGTATAAATACTTCACTCTTGGAAGTATTTTGGGTGGATTCTTCTACTTTGCTGTAACATTGACTTTTTGGAATAAAAGTGCTTTGGAGAAATTTCTTTGTGGCTTGCTGGATGATGAATTGAAGCTCAAGACTTTTTGCAAGATTCATGTGTCAGACTACAGTTCAATAAGTCATTTCTATCTTGTGTTTTAAGTTTTATATCTGTTTATAATATCACTGTGTTCCATTTCTGAATAATTGACAAAAAAGAATAAATCAGAAATTGCTTAAGTGTACTCTGATTTCAATTGTGATTGTTCTAAATGTTTTCTTCTAAACTGGTTATAAACAACGAATTCTTAATTGCTCTTGTTTCGCTGGTTTAAACATTTTGATTACTATAGTAAATAATTCTTAACTGCTCTTTATTTGTAATCATTCACTTTCTTTCTTTGAACATGTTGAACGATTCTTAATTGCCTTTCATCCCTTCAAAATCCATTCCATTCACTTTAATTTCTAAAATTGTTCTCTGTTTGGCTATCTTGCCCTGCAAAGCCATCTTGTGTGTAGAATCTTAATCCAGTAAAGCCATCCTTTCGACTCCATAGCCCAATGGCCTGAATTACTCAATTGTGCCCTTATTTGGCGGATTCCACCATTCAAATTCAAACAAACTCTTGGACTTATAACTAGCCTAATATTTTCTAAGAACAAAGCTAAATTTTAAAGAGAGAGCCCTCTCTGGATACAGATTGGCTAGATTATGTATCTGAAGGTTGGTTTGTGGTTACCTCGGATTCACTTTCCTCTTCCACAACTTCAAGGAAAACTGAAAGATAACAAGGGGGCCATGAATTATTTCGATTTTTATGGTTTCAAAACATAATGCACTAGTTTATTGATCATTTATTTGTTTGTGTGTGATTGCTTAAATTATTTGATCTATGTGGAAACACCCTATTTTGTCCAATAGTTACAATGTAACCTAAGAGGGTTTAGTCTTGAGGGTCATCACAAATGACTACATGTTAACTAAAAATAACATCAATAGTAATTTCATTTGGAGAATTTTTGTACATCATGACAGAGGTCTAGAACAAACTTGCAAGGAACCTTTAATGACACCATTACTTTCCTTGGTAATACCCTTAGCATAAAATCCATGTATCCATTTTAGAGTAATTCTTGGTGATGAGTTGTCCTTTTTTCCTCAAGTAGCCTTAGTGACTCATAGCACCAATAGTGACTCATCCTACATGCTGGATCCCAAACACTTCAACCCTATGCAAAACTATGATTATTTTGAGCAACTTTTTAGTTTGTTTAAAACCAACAATATACAAATAACTATAAGTCGTAGCCAATGAAGTAGCTTTAAACACAATGTCAATTGAATGTAACTCACTTAGTTGTAAGGGTTTAATGATAATCTCTCCACCCATGTTCAAGTCTCATTAACATGATGCATCATGCTCCTTTGTGAATTTCCTTTATATTGCTCCATTAAAATCTACCTATGTAATGTTTATGTTGACTATATACCTCTTCCTTAATTCTCTTGAACAGAAAGAAAGAGAAATCCTTAATTTTTGAAAAAAAAAAAAAAAAACTATGGCCATTGACATACTAAAGACCACTGCTCGGAAAAGAGACAAATAATTTGAGATATAAACTCCGATGTAATGTTGAAAGGCACGAAGCAACTCAAATATCCAACGGTACTAAAAAATAAAGTGGTCGACGGTTGTGTCGATGGGTTACTCCACATATGTACGGAGATTCTGAGGAAGACAGCCGCACTTGGAAGAACGGTGCCCTCCTGAAAAGGAAAGTTGGTATAGAAACCAAAAATATGCCATGCAGAAAAGCTGAATGATTTATCATTTTAGCAGGACGAAACAGTTCTGATGTGCAATTTATTAAATGCATTTTTGGGTATAGATTTACAGTGATCATTAAGCTAGACTCCAGTGGAATTCTTTTTACATTCAAGAACACAATATTTGCTTCACAGATTTTGCAATTTATATTCATTTACTATAACTTAG
>JAXQQM020076290.1:0-13785 GCA_034641835.2 Pinus albicaulis
AACAAAATGGGAGGCGGCTCCCACATGTGGCTTGCTACCGTCTTTCTTTAGTAACCTCGTGTTGGTCGCTCTCATGTATCGATACTTTACCCGTACTAACACACTTTGGACATGTTTGACCCTCCGTTATCCTTTTTACTTTATACCTCATCGTAGTAAAAAATCAAAATTCATGCAAGGATAATTTTTACAAAAGTTCTAACACTTTTAGCAAAAACTCTTTAATACTTGAATCCTTTCTTAACATGTTAGTAAGCAATCTAATTAGTTCAGCTAAGCTAGATATGAATCTTCTCAAAAAATTAATTTTTCCTAGGAAAGCTTGGAGTTATTTAACATTTCTAGTGTGAGGTATCTGCAATATAGCTTCTATTCTAGCAGGATCAATTCTAATACCATCTTTGGAAATGATATGGCCCAAGAGTTTACCTTCTTCAAGACCAAACAAGGACTTCTTTGGATTCAAAGAGATACCATACTTTCTGCATTTTATGAATACTTGTTTGAGATGGTCCAAATGTTGTTGATCTGATTTAGAAAAAATAGTTAAATCATCCAGATATATAACAAGAAAGTCATGAATTTCTTTTGAAAATGCGATGTCCATTGCTCTTTGGAAGGTTGCTCCTGCATTTTTAAGTCCAAATGGCATTTTAACATACTTGAATGTGCCCCATGGTGTTGTAAAAGCTGTTTTTTCTTGGTCATCAGGATGAACCAGAATCTGGTTGTATCCCGAGAACCCATCTAGAAGAGAAATCCTAGAAGCACCTACTACCCTTTGTAAAATGTGATCCATTTTGGGCAAAGGGTAATTATCCTTCAAAGAAACCTTATTTACATTTCTTAAATCAACACATAATCTGATCTCTCCAGTTTTCTTCCATAGGTACTAAATTAGTAGATTAGACACCCACTGAAAATAAGAAATTTGGCTGGTGATAATTATCCTTGTTAAAATTGGACAACTAGGTCCAACCCATGTTGTGGTGTTTTATTTATACCTATATTTTGTTGGATTCCTCTTTCGGAGAGGTGTAAAATCCATATAAAATATATCTTAATCCGATGAGCAGAACATTTATTTTGAATTTATTATTTATAATAAATTATATGTGTAGGTCGGCCTTAAGGTTTTGCAGCCCCAGCAGATGTGTCACACACCTCAATGATGGATATAAATACAGTCAAAGTTGGAGAGCATTTCACACCAACTCATCACACATCTTCTTCTCTCATCTGATTTAGTACGAGCTCTTTGGAGGACGATTTCAGCTCACACGTGGGAAGAAGGACGAATCTGTACAGCCAAGAGGAAGGACGAAATTTCTGCAGATAGGGTTTTCAAGGAAGTTTGACCAGCGTTGACTTTGGTCAACGCATGGTCCAAAAGGGCTGAAAATTGTTGGAGACTTCGATTTTAGGAGGCCGTACACTTTGGCACAAAAACCGAGGTCAAAGGGTTGACCGAACTTGGAGCTGCGTTGATTTTTATGTTGCTGCCCTGCGTTGACTTTTCTGGACAGCGTTGACTTTTCTGGAGTTGACTTGAGTTGACTGGGTGACTGATTTGAGGATTGCTGTGACACATTCTGGGTTGGCTGATCAAGAAGACTTTGCTGGTTGAAGCATCATGTTGACCGCCGTAACGCACCATCACATTTTTCCTGTTTCTGGTTTGTCTTCTATAGATCCTCTGGTATGTTCTATCAGCATTTTACTTAACTGTTTGGGTGATTGTTGTAATAAAAGTAAAGTTGCATCAAGCATAGAACATCTACAAAAATTTACATGGTATCAGAGCTGAGGTGAAGACAAGCCCTAACTTTAGCAATCACCATCTAAGAAAATGGGTTCCACAAGTTATGAATTCAAGGAGAATGACAAGCTGACTGGAAGAGATGACTTCCATGCTTGGAAGATGATATTAGATCTTAAATTGGAAGACCATGATCTCATGGACCATGTACTGGGTAAGATACAAGAACCTCCATCCAATGTTACTGCTGCTGCTAAAAACAAGTATAAGAAAGGGGAGATCAAAGCAAAGCTGATGATCAGGGAATCCATTCATAAAACCCTGGTGGCCTACATCTCTGAGTTGGGCACATCCAAAGAGATGTATGATAAATTGATTCTTATGTTCAAGGTAAACAATGTAAACCAAGTGCTATTCTTCAAGAATCAATTGAAGAATCTGAAGAAGGGTCGGGATGAGTCTGTTCAAACATACTTTCTGAAATTGACCGAGATCCAGAATAATCTGCTGGCTATTAGGGAGACAATAGCCGATCGTGATGGTACTCACCACTCTTGGAGGAATCCCATATGAATGGCATGTATTCAACACCACCATTCTCAATAATAGTACAATTCCTAACTTTGATGAGCTACTGTCTAGATGTATGCAAGAGGAGACAAGAATGAAGGAATACGAAAATGACAAGAATGCTACCTATGCTGCTCATTCTAGAAAGAAGAACTCTGGTGGTCCTAAGAACAAAGGAAGAACAAGGGCTCAAGGAAAGAAGGGCAAGTGTTTCACTTGTCATAGGCCTGGTCACTATGCTAGAGAATGTCCTTTCAAGAAGGATTCTCCCGATAGTGATGACAACAACAACAACCGTAGGAATGGAAATCAAAGAAACAACAGATCCAAAGGAAAGAGGGAGGCTCCCTCTGATGAAAACAATCAACCTTTCAAAAGGTCTAGAAACTCCAGGTATGAGGAATCTAATGCTGTTGACAAAAGAGATGAATACATTCTTGTATCTGCTCTCTCTGCTGCATCCCCGCTCGACACTATGGATGTCTGGCTGATAGATAGTGGTGCCTCAAGACACATCACTGGGTTCAAGGAAGCACTCTCTGACATGGTTGAAAAGGATACCAATCTGGAAATTATTCTTGGAGATAATGCCACATATCCCGTGAGAGGGACTGGGACTGTGACTCTCCACTTGTCTCAAGGACAAGTCCTACATTTGCAGGATGTACTCTATGTACCAAAATTGAAGAAGAACCTTGTGTCTATATCAGCAATTGAAAACAAATGCTTCAATGTGGCATTCATTGAAGGAAAGGTGCTCATGTGGAAGAAGAATCTCAAGGAAGCTATCGTGATTGGTTTTAGAGTTGGAACACTCTACCAGGTTGAAGGAAGTCCTCTAGGAGCTATGACATGTGATACTGAACTATGGCACCGAAAGGTTTTGACACCTTCATTACAAGGCCCTTCCCAAAGCAAGGAAGGTGGTGACAGGGATGCCCGATTTTGGAAATAATCATGAAGGTGTATGTAAGGGTTGTGCCGAAGGAAAACACAAAGGGGGCCTCTCCCCAACTAGCATTTGATGTCTTGATACATTCTGATATGTCTGGTATGCTGCTCGTGACATCCTTGACAAGATGTTCCTTTTATGAGACAAACATGTTTAGGAACGTTTGCAGAGGAGCTAGCATCAAGAGGGAGACCACAATGTGTGTGGACTACAGTGAAATCTCTCAGGCTTATAGAGTTTATGTACTTGGTCAAAGTAAGTTGAGATATGACATAATGTCACTTTTGACGAAGATGCTTTCCTGAGGAAAGTTGTAGATTTTCCGAGATCTGAGGAAAATCATGAAGCAAGACCTGGAAATCAAGATGCTGAGAGACATGCTGCCCTGAGGGGGACATTCCGAGAAAGCTAGAAGCCGTGCAGATACCAAGGGCATCTAGCTACCATGAATACTATTGTACAATCTGAACCTGGATCTTTTGAGGAAGCCGTAAAGCATCAAGTATGGAAGGATGCTATGCACGAAGAATATGAGTCCATAATGAAGAATGATGTCTAGGATGTGGTTCCAAGACCGAAGGACAAATCAGTTGTCACCGCGAAATGGCTCTACAAGATCAAGCATCGATCTGATGGAAGTGCTGAAAGGTTCAAGGCAAGATTTGTTGCCCGAGGCTTCTCTCAAAAGGAAGGGGTGTATGTAGAACAACCTCTGGGGCTTGAAGTCCAGGATCGGGACACCCATGTCTGCAGTTTGAAGAAAGCCCTCTATGGGCTGAAGCAAGCACCCAGAGCTTGGTACGAGAAGATAGATAGCTACTTGATGAAGCTAGTCTTCACTCAAAGTAACGTTGATCCGAACCTTTACTTCAAGGTTGTCCAGGGGAAGCCCCTCATTCTGGTGCTGTATGTGGATGATCTCTCTCTGACAGGTGCTGACCCTCTCAGTGTAAGAGGGAGCTCGATACTGAGTTCGAGATGAAGGACCTAGGACTGATGCACTACTTCCTAGGCCTAGAGGTCTAGCAGAGACCTGGCGAGATTTTCCTTTCTCAAGGAAAATACATTATGAAGCTTCTGGTATGATGGACTGTAAGTCCGTACTGATGGAACTCAACTTTAAGAAGTTGAGTGGCAGCGCTGCTGGGCCCGTATTAAAAATCTTACCGAGTGTCGTCAACTCGTGGGGGGGCCCTGATGTTCTTAGGGAACATCCGTCCGGACATATGTTGTGCAGTGAAAACTTTGAGTCAACACATGGTTGATCATAACATTCACTAGGTTGGTGCCTAGAAACTCTTGAGATATCTCTGAGGCACGATAGACCATGGGCTGAGATACACTGCCAGGAGTGTGACACTCCATGGATATACTAATGTCAATTGGGCTGGCAGTGTGGTGGAACGCAAGAGCACATCTGGATGCTACTTCACATGTAGATCTACTTCGGGCAGGAAACTGAAGTCGGTAGCCTTGAGCACCGCTGAGGCCGAATACATTATAACATGTATGGCCTGTTGTGAAGTCACTTGGTTGCGAAAGCTCTTTAGTGAGTTGTTCGAGCATGTGCTAGATGCCACCGTTATCCTTTGTGATAACTAGAGGGGGATTCGTTTGTCATAGAATCCCGTGTTCCACTAACGATCCAAGCATGTTGATGACTGGTACCACCATCCGGGATATGGTACAGCGAGGCGCCGTAAGGCTCGATCATATAGGAACTGATGAGCAGGTCGCGGATATTCTCACTAAGCCCCTGGGGAAGGTCAAGTTCCTAACCTTCCGTGAGAATCTTGGTATCGTGGAACGACCTTATGATGTGGGTCCCGTTGACCCATAAGCCCCGGGAGCTCGGGGGCTTTGGGGGACGCCTTTTCGTAGCGTTATGAGCAACCAAGGCGGTCAGATTGCTAAACCTTGTTGCGGTGCTTGGACCCACTGCTGTGATTATTGGCTGGTTCACCCCCAATACTCCAGCCCCGTATGCATCCCAAATTTGGCTGAGTTCGTGCCCGTGGAAGTACCTTTGTCGCCCACGAGGTGGGAAAAGCTAGAGACTAGTAGCAAAATACCGAGGACGCATCGCAGATTGGTTTGTTATGTCTATGATGGCACGGCTCAACCACTTGATCTAGGGGATCGTTGTTGGACCTCCGCCCCCACTTTCTTGGGTCGCATGAACCAACTTTCGAAGGTTGGCTAGGGAGCTCTTTGTGAGTCCGACAGAGGTTTGACCTCTGCACGGATTTGTCACCGTGATAATGTCTTTTGTGATCCACTCACTGCTCTAATAAAGAGGCCAGCAAAGCAAGTTACGGTGGGATGACGCACGATGTTTGATTGCACTGATGGATGGAGTTCTTCCTAGTTGAGAGGGAGTGTTAAAATTGGACAACTAGGTCCAAACTCCATGTTGTGATGCTCAGATGAAGATACCGATATTTTTATTGGATTCCTCTTTCGGAGAGGTGTAAGATCCATATAAAATTTATCTTAATTCGATGAGCAGAATATTTATTTTGAATTTATTATTTATAATAAATTATATGTGCAGGTCGGCCTTAAGGTTTTACACCCCCAGCAGATGTGTCACACACCTCAATGATGTATATAAATACAGTCAAACTTGGAGAGCATTTTCACACCAACTCATCACACATCTTCTTCTCTTCTCTGATTTAGTACGAGCTCCTTGGAGGACGATTTCAGCTCACACGTGGGAGGAAGGACGAATCTGTACAGCCAAGAGGAAGGACGAAATTGCTGCAGCTAGGGTTTCCAAGGAAGTTTGACCAGTGTTGACTTTGGTCAACGCATGGTCCAAAAGGGCCGAAATTTGTTGGAGACTTCGATTTTAGGAGGCCGTACACATTGGCACAAAAACTGAGGTCAAAAGGTTGACCGAAGTTGGAGCTGCGTTGACTTTTATGTTGCTGCCCTGCGTTGACTTTTATGTTGCTGCGTTGACTTTTCTGGAGTTGACTTGGGTTGACTTGGTGACTGATTTGAGGATTGTTGTGACACATTCTGGGTTGGCTGATCAAGGAGACTTTGCTGGTTGAAGCATCCTGTTGACCGCCGTAACGCACCATCACATTCTTCTGTTTCTGGTTTGTCTTCTATAGATCCACTGATATGTTCTATCAGCATTTTACTTAACTATTTGGGTGATTGCTGTAATAAAAGTAAAGGATCACATAACATCTACAAACCCCGCTTCATACATTCGTTTGATTTCTTTTTTTTTCAATTAAATATGTTAATACATGGTTGATTCTTCTCCGAGTTTCATGAAATGGTTTCTCCACGTCTTCGCAGGTATTGTATGCTGAATTATAGAGGTATCATATGATTTCAATTCTTCATAACTCCAGCCAAAGACATCCTGGAATTCTCTCACTAGTTCAACATATTTTAATTTTTGATCAGAAGACAAAGATTTAGATAAATTTATCATTTTAGGATTCTCTTCAGTTCCCAAATTATATTCCTCAATATCTACTTTCAATGGTTCCATTTTGGGTTTCTTTGGAATATCATTAGAATCAAAAATATCTTCTAGAGGAGTTAATTCTTTAGGAAAATGATTGTCTTTTAAATTAATGATCTCAGATTCTCCTTCTATAATCTCATCAACCTCCATTTGTTTAAGGTCCTGCATTTCTTTTTTGGTGAACTTTGTTGGATGAAGCATTTGAATTGCACTTTCTTCTAAAATGTATGTTTATTGTTCATTTATTTGATCAGATTCAATGACTATATCTTCATCTATGTTACTGTTAGAAAATTCATTCTCTAGAGTCAGAAAATTGTTAATCTAATCATCATTTGAAAACACTTGATAGTTCTTAAAATTGTCAGGCATGGATGGTTTGTGTCTAATCTCAGCTGTGAACTGATGATTAGGTTCGAATGGTAATTTACAAGTGTTGGAAAAAATTGCAAGAATATGAGCATGCAGGTTTTGTTTTCTTGGAATTTTAGCAAGTTGAGTCTGTAGAAAAGTATTGAGAATCTCTACAACTGTTCCTCTATATTCTCTCACTCTGGGATCATTTGTTAGAAAATTTCCTTTAATCTGTTGAATGATTAAATCAGAATCTCCTATGACATATACTCTAATTTCCCCTAATCTTTTGACAAGTTTAAGACCTAGCAAAAGAGCTTCATATTCTGCCATATTATTGGTGCACTTAAAGTTTAATCTGTAAGCATGGCCTTCAGCATGATCATTTTCAAGGTTGTGTATCCAAATTCCAGCTCCTGCTCCTAACTTGTTAACTGAACCATCAAATTCTAAATGCCAAAGAATTTCATGTTCATAATTGGTGTCGGGAGTTTCAGGAAATTTTTTAACAGTGAGATCTAGTTTTTTACTTTCTTCTGGTTTCTCTTGGGAATCTGATGTTTCATTGCCCTCAGAGATTTCTTGGATTTGAGCATCAGATTTTTCATTTGTAATTTCTTTTGGTTCTATTGCTAGAACTTCTAATTCAGTGGGAGGATCAATTTCAGCATTATAAAGAATAAATGAATCCATATCAGAGTGTACTGAGTAGATGGGGAAATTTTCAGGTTTCTCCTGACTACTGACTACATACTTCATTAAAGTTTCTCTGTATAGTTTCTTTGAGTGACCAAACACTGAAATAGTAGCTTATGACATGTCCAATTGAAGATATCCTCCAAGCTTTGCACCCCAATATCTGGACAATAGCATACCATATTTTGGAGGAATATCTACTACTACTATATCCATCAAAATTGTTTTTGCAGGGTATTGAACCAGTGAAACACACAAGTCTTTGATTAATCCTAAACATCTCACCTGATTTGAATCAAAAGAAAAGATATCTTTGTATGGTCTGGTGATATCTAGGTTTAATTTCTCCATTACAAACTTGGGCATTAGATTGTGAGATGCCCCAGAATCAGCATGGCATTATGAAGTATTTTATCATGTATGTTCAAAATTATATAGAATGGAGGAGTTCCTCCATTACCTGGTTTTCCATTTACTTCAGGGCCAAAGAGTAATCTAGGTTGGTCATCAAAAAATTTACTGAATCATCACTTCTAGTGATTTTGAGTGATCTATTGATTTGACTTCGGTAGACATCATGTTTAGCTAATTCAGACAATGGAACAACTATTTTTAATTTTCCTACTTCAACCTCCAGATTAATTGGTTTTTCAGTCTGAGTTCTTGTATTTCAAAAAGTTGGATTCTCCTTATCTTCTGTGTTTTCGGTATTTTTCTCCCTCTCAGGAGTGGGGTTGTGGGCTGAAGTTGTTTCCTAATCAACTTCTGGAGGTTCCTCTATATTTCCTTTAGAAGGAAGAGTATTGGAAAGTTGTATGTTATTCAGTTGACTATCGGATACATCTTCAATTATTGGGTTAGCAGGATTAGGATCTGATCTAGAGAGAATATGTACAGGGGAAGTATTGGTTTTACCTTTGAGGGGCTATTTTGTAACTTTCTGTTTACTTGTTTCCAGGACATCAATTCTTCTGCTCCTAAGATTATATTTCTTATGGAATTCATAAATGGTTGTATTATATCCCTCCTTGAAGTCAAATGATTCTCCTTAATGAGTTTGAAATTGTTTAAGAATGTAAGCTTCTTGATCATCTTGGGTAAAGAAACTTTCCGGTTCGTTCTTGCATCCAGTCATGTTATTTATTTGAGCATATTCCGCTGGTTCATCAGAAGTTGAGGCTTCAATATAATTTTCCTGGAATGAGGGCCTAATGTTTTGGTCGGGACAAGTTTTTCTAGTATTCTGGTTTTGGTTCATTCTGAAATTTGGATTTCTCTCAGTATTTCTTGGTTGACCATCCCAAGGAGATTTCCTTTCAATTATTTCTACTCTATCTCCTAGCCTTTCCATCCCTTTAATAATAGCATCTAGTTTCTTTTCAAAAGCTGAGGGTTCTTCATTTAAAGGTATTCTCCTTTCATTTCTGGCTTTAGCTCGTCTAGCTATCAGGTTGGCTTCAACACTAATAGCTATACTTTGCATATATTCTAAAGTTTGAGGAGATATTTCCCTAAGCTGATACACCATCTCAGAATCAAATCCATCAGGGAATTTGATTAATGTTGAATCTAGAGGAGGTCTAAGGTTTTGGGGAATAGTATTGTAAACATCATTGAACCTGGTGCAGTAATCTTGCACAGTCTCTTGTGTTCCTCTCTTTAGATTTCCATAGTCCGATAAGATTTGAAGAGGATCTTTCTTCTTTTCCCATCTGTTTAAAAATGTTCTATAAAGATCTTGTAGGTTAGTGACACTGTTTGCAGGAAGGGCTCTAAACCAGGTTCTAACTTCTCCAGTAAGAATTTGAACAAATATTCTCATTCTTACATCATCAGCATCTATTTCATAAATTTCAAAATAATCGGTCATCTTTTTAGTATGCGGTTATGCAGTGTAGGTTCCAGAACCATCAAAGGGAGTGATTTTACTTTGGTAGTCTTGGGGCATAGCCCCTAGATTTGGTGGTAATACCAAGGGAGCATATATGTTTTCCATTGCAGGAGGTAGAGATGAAATAACAGTTGAGGTTGGTCAGGGAGTGGTGGATGGAGGAGTAGAAGGATTAGTTTTAGGTTGAGATGTTTGAGGAAATGTTGATGAACTTGGAGAGGCTGAAGTGATCACAGAAAGATTTGATGTTCCTTAAGAGGTAATCTCAGATTGTATGGAATCTCGCAAATGTTTATCAAGATGTGAAGTAACAAATTCAAATTGTAAATCTTCAATAAATACTGAGTCTTGAACCAAATGGGACAGCTCAGATTCAGAAAAATTTACAAATAAAGATGTTTCAAATTGCTCATCAAAAGGTTCATCCTCAAGGTAAATCCACTTCACAGGACATGATATTGATCTATAGAGAGGCCGAGAACTAGCAGAAATTTATTTGCTCTCTTGTCTCCTAAGAATTCTGGGGATCAAATTCGGATTTTCAAACACAGGTGGTGGATTTGGATTAGGATTAGCCCTGGTATAATGAGTCCTTTCTGAAGCCAGTTTTCTAGGTGATTTTTTTTTTGTTTTTTGTTTAAATGGAATCAACAATACAAACTCAAAAATTTCTTTAAGAAGTTTTAGATATTGGATTTAGATTTTCTTAAAGATTTATTTGACTAGAGGAACTAATCAACTATCTGAAACCGAATGTTCAGTTCATAAACTAGACTGGAGATAGACTGAAGCAACATTTATTTACCTATGCAATTGCAAAGAAAGAGCAATTTCAAAGGCTACCTGGCTAACTTCAGGCTCTGTCTGTAGTTTATAAAGTAAACAATAGTAACAAATAAATTATTCAGATTCCCCAGTGCAGTCGCCACTATGTTATCACTCAGATTTTCCTTGAAGTTGTAGGAAAGAGGAAAGGAGTCTGAGGTAACCACAAACCAACTTTTAGGTACAGAATCTAGCCAATTTGTCCCTAGAGAGGGCTCTCTCTCTAAGTTTTAGCTTTGTTTTCAAATATATTAGGCTAGTTATGAAAGTACAAGGATTTTGATTGTGTTTGGGTGATGAAATTCTATAGCAGAAGAGTAAGACTGAATGGTTTAGGCCATTGGGCTAATGGAGTCAAAGAAATATGGCTTAACTGGATTAAGTTTCTTAACAAGAGATGGTTTCACAGGGCGAGGTAATCAAATAAGGAACAATTTAATATCTAAAATGAATCGAATGAACTTCAAAATTGGTGAAGGGAAATTAAGAATCCTTCAACATATTCGAAAGAGGGAACTTGAATGATTATTAATAAAGAGAAATTAAGTATTATTTACCAAATAATCAAAATGATTAAACTAGAAAACAAGAGCAATTAAGAATTCACTGTTCATACTAGTTCAGAAGAAAACATTAAGAATAATAACGATTGAAAACAGATTACACTTAAGCACTTTTTGAATTATTCCTTTTCATTTATCATTCAGATATGAAACATAGATGGTATAATAAACAAGTATAAAACTTTAAAACATAAGAGATAGATGACTTATTTATCCATTGTTTGATTCAAGAATCCTGTGAAAAGTCCTTTGCATCAATTCCTTATCCAGCTAGCCATACAAAAATTGTCCAACAACACTTTATTCCAAAGTAATCAATATTACAACAAAATCTATGAATTCCACCCCTCAATACTCCAATTGAGGAAGTATTTATAAAAAAAATTATAAAAAATATCTCCTAACAAAATGAGATATAATTTAGGATGACTCATAAATAAGTTACAAGAAACTAGAGACAGATGGTCTCGTAGATAAGAGAAAAGATAACCAATGTTGTGCTGTTTCTCTTTTTTATGAATGTGCTGGAGGCAGGCCCTATGATTTGGCTTACTGCTGTCCTTTTTAGTAACTCTGTGTTGGCTGCTCTGTTTTACTGATACTCTTTACTTGTACTGATACACTTTGACCTCTGTTTGATCTCTGTTTATCCTTTTTATCATGACTTAATGTAGTAAAAAATCAAAAATTCATGTAAGGATAATTTTTACAAAAGTTATAACATCTCTTCCCACCATTGAGCTTCTAGTATTTTGGTTCTTTGAAGCTTCCTCAGAGTCTCATCAGTCTTTGTATATATGAAGAAAGTAGGCTGAATTGGGAATAAGTGCTTTACTCATGCTCGAGATAAAACAAATTTTCCAGACTGTCATGAAGAATTTTTCCTGTAGGCAATGCTGTTGCTACTAATGAACTAGTTGATGAACTAACCTGGTTGTCAGCATCCTTATTCAATTTCTCAACATAGCTTTCAAGGCTCATTAGTTTATCATCTGAAACTAAAGGATTTGGTAATCCTTTACTTTGCAAAAGATCCAATATTTTAGTAAAAGCATAGATTTCTTCCTGCATATCAGAGCATCTTCTTTCTAGGTTCTGCATCAAAGTTCTTTTAGTAAAAACTCTTTTTATCTCCAAAATTGTTCATGTTCTGTCTTGGATACCTAGCTCTTCAAGTTGATATCTGTTCTTGGTGTTTAAAAATTGTATGAGCTCATTGGCTTCTTCAGGCATAATTCCTAATTCTTCTCTTGCCTTTTGAACTTTCTCTAGAGCCAATTTAACTAAATCATTCTGCTCATACATTATTTGAATTGATGGCCAGACATCATTTATTGAATGAATGATGTTGGTCCAAAGCATAGATGAAAAAATCGCTATCGGGATATTATCGCCGAGGGGAAAAAATCGGAAAAAATCGTAAAAATCGGGAAAAAATCGGCACATACAAAAATATTCATTTTTTTTCAATTTTTTTAATATCTAAAGCATCTACGGCATAAAATAAATGCATTGACACATAAATATGAAAAAAAAACTAATATATAAGATGTGTAATATCATGTCTAGTGCTACATCACACATAAAACTGAATCCTGTCCTGAATACTAAGTCCTAAGTCTCAACTCAACCTCAAAATATCAAAAAAAAATATAATAATGTATCTCATATCATGAGTCATAATGTTATATACAAAGGAATGCACCAAATAACCTATACTACTGATTTCCTCTGCCCCTCTTGCGAGAAAATGTAACAGCTTTCCCTCTAGACAAAGAAGTTGGCGGGGCTGGCAATGGACTCTGTTGTGCTCCAGATCCTGAAGCACTAGGAGCTAAAGGAGGTAGACCACGTCCTCTACCAGTAGCAGGGGTAGGTGGTGTCACCTCCTCCTCCTATTGTTGCTCCTCCTCCTCCTCATGAAACTCGTCATTGATTCATCGCTACTAGAAATGGGATCATCAACAAGAGATACATAAACATCATCTAGCTCAAAGTCTTCAGACTTGGATTGCTCAACCTTAAAATGCGGTAGAAAAAGATTAACATGCCTAACCAGTTGTTTTCCTTTGAGTGAAAGGTACATTCTTGTTAAGGCCACAGTAGGGGAGTTCAACAATCAATACCACCAACATCAACAAAGTTCAACAATCAATGCCACCAACATCAAGGTTCTTAAAGGACTTCATACTCTTGATCAAATGCCAATCTCATACCCATACACATAATAGAATCAAATGGAAACAATGCAAATCCCCAAACCATGAAACCCTGAAAACCATTAAGTCTGCTGAATTTTGAGTGAAATCTAAAATTCTAGTTTCTCCATATGAAATCCAATGAGGTCGAAACCACTCTTAAACATCCTGAGTCATTTCATGGTAATGTTAAAAATTTAAGTAAAAGGATGTAAATGAAAAATAAAGGAAATATCACTTTTACTTTAAGAATTTAACATTACCATGAACTGCCAACAGGGTGTGTTAGGAAAATGAGAGGGCTGCAAAAATGACAAAAAAAAATCGATTTTTGAACTTATAGGGTTTCTATTTGATGGGCCCACGATTTTTACCAAAATAATCGCGATTTTTTCGCGATAACGATTTTTTCAAAAAATCGTTGAAAAAATCATGATGAATCGCCGACACGAAAAAACTGCGAGATTTTACTAAGTTTTCATCT
>JAXQQM020060556.1:0-48762 GCA_034641835.2 Pinus albicaulis
TAAACATCCATACGGCCGTTTCTAAGCTTGCGGAGGTTAAATCGACATCTGTGCAGAGTTCTGGAGTTGAATTCAAGCATCCACCTTCCGTAGATTCACTTTCCAACACGGCCATACTCCTATATCCGTGGGCGTAGTGGTCTACGTGCTCTCTGCCATCATAAACTTCAGGAGACAGTTACAGTTTATTGTTTTATATAGAGCGTTTGCATACGCACATAAAGTTAGTTGTTAGTTGATAGTTGATGTTCGTGAATAAACTCTGTTATCTTTTAGTCTGCTTTGTAGTGATTACGCTGCCCTTGAGCCGTAACACTACCATTCTGTAATGAACTGCTTTTTAATGTGAGAAGACTCTGTTTTTCAACTTAATTCGTGTTTGAGGATCGTTACCAAGGCTGTGTAGAGGGCCCCTGCTCAGCTAAGGTTTTGTGTATTAGTGTACATTTCTCATTTAATTTCTTTTAAAAGTCATTGTATCATAATCCATCATATGTTCATACTTTGTAGTTGTTTCATTTCTGTTTATACATTTCCATAATTTCCATTTCATTTCTGTCTTTCATGTTTTTATGATTGTTAATCACTGATCAGTTTTCTTATGCAGGTTTTAGGTAGACAGCCCGGGCATTTTTATAGAATTTTGACTAATGACATGAAACTAACATTGTTCTGCTGCTAGTTTGCTTTTCATAGCTTTTGTTTAACTTCAGTCTTGCTTTGTACATTTCAGTTTTGCTTATCTGATTCCGTAGTTAAATTTAGATATATTAAGCTGCTCATAGCGTCTTCAGTTGCCTCCGAAAGCCACAGCTGGACTGATGGTGAGGGACTGCATTATGAAATGTGTAGTTTAGTATTAGTTTCTTTTCTGCAAATTTAGATATATTAAGCTGCTCATAGTGTCTTCAGTTGCCTCCGAAAGCCACAGCTGGACTGATGGTGAGGGACTGCATTATGAAATGTGTAGTTTAGTATTAGTTTCTTTTCTGCAAATTTAGATATATTAAGCTGCTCATAGCGTCTTCAGTTGCCTCCGAAAGCCACAGCTGGACTGATGGTGAGGGACTACATTATGAAATGTGTAGTTTAGTATTAGTTTATTTTCTGCAAATTTAGATATATTAAATCATGTATGACATCTTCAGTTGCCTCCGAAAGCCACAGCTGGACTGATGGCGAGGGATTGAATCATGAGTGTATGGTTTAGTATTAGTTTATTTTCTACAAATTAAATATCAGTTACACAAGTTGTTTATGATTACTTCCGAAAGTCATAGCTGGTCTAATGATGAAGGGTCAGAAAATGAATTGATGTAATCTGATTTAGATTTATTTTGTTGCAATTTTGAATTTTCTTAAGCATAGTTTCTTTTGTGTTTAGTTGGCAGCAAGAATAGTTTGGTTTTCATGCTCACTAGTTTACTGTTTTGATTTATTAGATTAGCAGCACCTTTTCATTCCAGCAATACATTTTCATTTTCTTTCTTGTCATTGTAAATTTCAATTTGCTTTTTAAAGTTTCAAGTTGGTAAATCATTATAGGGGATATCACTTCCTTGAACAAACATAACCAAACTTGTTTTCATCTTAGAATTTCCATTTCACCTTAGAAAACCAAAAACGACCAAAAGTTAAGAAATAGGTTATCTTGCACATATAGTGCGCCGCACTTCATCAGCTTACGATTCCCGGATTGACAAATTAAATGCAGCAATTTAGGACACACTAAATTGACCAAACAATAGCCTCTCAAGGTCCTGTAGTAGGTGGTAGATTTCATTCATGCCAAGTGTTTAACAAAATTGCAGTCCCGGTTGGGGATGGTCAGGCCTTGTCCTAGAATTAGTTTTGGTACATTAGTCTTGTCATTATGTATTTATTTGACTCTAGAAGTTAGAACAAGTTCTAGGAAATGGCCAGATTTATGGGGTTGAAAAGTGCCTTAAAACCTGCGGCCATAGGCACACGTCTAGAAAATTTAGTCACTAGATATAGGAATACACATTTATGGCTACATCCAAGGCCTCCCATACCCATGCATTCATAAATTTGGGAAATTTTTGGGTTTTTTATTGATAAAATTTCAATGGGACACAGGGACAAGTCAGGTCGATGACTGGGATAGCCTCTCGAGGTCCTCTAGCAGGTGGTATAAGTTTTTGTTATGGTTTTCCACTTCAATTCCACTTACTTAAAGTCATCAAGGAGGATGAGTATATCTTAACTACCCATGATCTTATGTTTACCCTGGTGCTCGGTTACTTGTGAAGGTGTGAGCGGAGGTGGAGGTTACAGGTGGTGTCAGATCATGGTTGACCTCTCCTTCGCTGGTGTGTTGATCATGCTTTCATATTTCATATGTGTTACTCATACTTATATTTTATGTACTTATTTCATATTATGGCATTGGTTATAGTTGCAATTTTGTAGCCATATGAAAGTTTATAGTGATTGTATGTGGTTACCATGCGTGGATGTCGGTCGTATATTCATTTTTTATGCATTTGAGTTTTGATATGTTGTCTAAGATAGAACCGGACATGCAGATCATCAAGCTGAAGTAGTAGCACTAAAATTCACAGTAATAGTAGATCTTCATCTAGGTTGTATGTTTGGCATGTAGGTATGTGGTTAATGGGTGTTATAAGAATTAGGGTTACTTATATACATGTTTTTCATGTTATTGTTTTTTTGGTTACATGTATGATAAATGTTAGTGAATAAGTGTGGTCATATGTACTTTCGTCGGATAGCCATCCATGGTAATAACATTTTTTTGTTTTATGTTACTTAAACTTTATGATTATGTCACATGTTTTTGATGAGCATGTTATATGTTGACTTCTTTTTGTTATATTTTAGCTAACTTGATTATTAGGGTTATGGAATTAGGATATTGATGTTTTATGTATCGTGCTCATTTGGATTGGCCTATGTAGATGGTTATGGTTATAACATTCAGGTATGAGTTAATATGTTGTGATATTATGACATAATAACCTAGATGGAATGTGTAGATATGTGATTTCTATGAAAGAAAGACAATTGTTTATGGGCCTATGCTGTGAACATGTTAACTAGTTTCTATTATGGATATCATGACCTTATTTATGTTTGAGGTTATGTGTTCTAAAGTTATAACATGCTAATAACAAATTTAACATTTGAATGAGAACTATTACCTCAAAACGAGAACTATAACAAAAAAAAACATCAAAAAAACATGAAGAAATAACCTAAAACGTAAAGTGTTATTCTGGAATAACCTTTCTTTTTCCTAGGTCAAATTTTCAACATTTTTTAAAAATGGAAGTAAAATCCAATTTTTTGTGTTCCAAAAACACCGTTAAAATGAAAAGTATTGATGTTGGAATAATGTTTCCAATTTTTGGTGTTCAAAAAACACCCCAAAAACAAAATGTGTTGATGTTGGAATAATGTCGCCAATTTCTTTTGTAAAAAAGACACATTGAAAACAAAAATTGTCAACATATTTTAATAATGACTAAAGATAAAATATCATAACTATTAAAAGTCTTAAAATTCCAACGATACACGTGACATTAAAGATAAAATATCAAAAGTCCTAAAATTCCAACGATTTTCAGGCATGGTATTAAAGATAAAATATGATGTGTGTGAAAAGCCTTAAAACTCTAAGGATGACATTAATGATCAAATATCATCTCTACACAAATTCTGAAAATTCCAACATTTTCCAACCACAGTGTTAATATTATTTGAAAAAATTCTTACCGTTTAATTTATTTTAATGTATTTTTATTTTAAGTGTATCATATTAATAACGATTTATTAAATGTAATGTTTTTTATATATATAATGTATTGAAATCACTTGATAGGAAACACTTCAGTAATGATGAATGAACAAATTTACAAAACAAATGAATTTATATGTCATTTTGGAGCTTTTGTTACTCCGTACATTATTTTTTTTTTTTTTTAGAAACTTCTGTTAATATTTTATTTTTTAATCTTTAAATTGTTTCTTCAAACCAATATTTCATTATTGAGAAATATATATATTCTATTTTTATTTTCATACAATACTAATAATAATAATGATAATATTAATAATATTAATATTAATATTAATATTAATAATATTAAAAAATGGAAACTAATAAACATATTAAAGACTATGCAAAAAAAAGGGGTGTTTCCATAATCGTATCGACCGTGAAAGAAGTACACAATCGATAAAAAATCATTCTCCTAGACGTTTTGCTTCTACATTTTTTTTTTACATATATATCCAATCAAATATATTGAGAACATGAACACATTGAAACAATACAAAGTAAAATAACACAAAAAAGGGCCAATAAAAAATTTATAAAATATAATAAAATTAACGTATAAAGAATCAAAATAAAATAAATAAAAACAAAAAATAAAAGCATAAAAAAACAAGTTTACAGAAAAGAAAACATTAAAAAAAAAATTTAAGAAAAAAACACAAAAATATACAATATAGAAAATTAAAAAAAAAAAAACTTTAAAATTAATAATAATAATAATAATAACAACATATAAAGAAATTAAACTTCTAAAAAAATATCGAAGAAACTTTTTTTTGAAGAAATTAAAAAAACAAATCAATATTTGAAAAAAAAGCATTAAAAAAATTAAAGAATGGAATAGCTTATTCATAATTCTCATAAATGTTGTTGGACAGTTGGTAAGACCAAAAGGTAGAACCACAAACTCATAATGGTTGTATCAGGTTTAGAATTTTTTCTTGGGTATGTATTCATCCCTTACCCTTATTTGATGATATCCTAATCATAAATTTATTTTAGGAAACACAGTAGCACCTTTGACTTGGTCGAATAGATCATATATCCTAGGAAAAGCGTACTTATTCTTAATAGTAATCTTATTAAGTTGTATGTAGTCTATAGACAGGCTCATTGTGCCATCCTTCTTTCAGAAAAATAAGACAGGAGCTCCTGAGGGGGGCACACATGGGTGAATATAACTTTTATAAAGTAATTCATGTAGCTTCTTTTTGAGTTCAGTTATTTCTAGAATTCTCATTCGTTAAGGATTTTTTGATACAAGTCGAAGAATCGACATTAGTTCGTATGGTGATTTGGTGATCCACATAATTCACAAAAAAAGTTATTAAGAACATTTCAATACTTTTGTAAAGTAGCACATGACTGAGGTCAATGCCCAAAGTTGCAACATATTTCACTATAATATGTTGCATTCATACCTGGTGGGCTACGGAATGACTAGAACAAAGTATGACCCTAATAATAGAAGGAAAAATATACCTATGCAACTCCTACAGTCGGTGTTGGTGGACGACCCATATGTGTAATGCATGCTCTGGGGCCCTGCAATCATAGGAATTTCATGACATGGTGTCCTTCGACCTAGAAATGGGTTCACCATACCTGAGGTCTTGTCGGTCAAGCTGGTGCAAAATTCATCAGTATTTTAATTAAAGTATAAATTTGAGTTTGGAGCCCCGTAATGGTAGGATCTTATCATGATCCCCTTTCCTTATACTACTGTGGACATCCTTCCATAGCTTGAATTTGGATAGCCAACTCGAGAGCATCTTCTATTGTATTCATATTTTGTTGCGAGAGAAAAATCATGGTCATGGGTAAAAAAACATTGTTAAATGTCCCTTTGATGGTGAGGATCAATTGGATATGATAATGTACTCATGGAATCCTTGAATCATTTCATATGCTGCCAAGCTAATCACCCCTCCCTTTGGAGGATGTCCAGTAAATCTGATAGTCCTAATTCATTCAACTGCAACAATTTAAACTCATGAAATTCAGACTGTCGTCCACTAGCGTATCTTCATGTGATATTTTATCTAGATAGTTATCTAACTTAGGCATCCAAAACCCTTCTCCTACTTTATGCATTAGAGTAACCACATTTAAACCCTATGTCGTAGTTCCACTTTTACTTACGTTGGAATTCCTTACTGTACCAGAGAAATAACTTGCTCCTACACGTTCTCTCTGAAATTTTCGACTCTCCATTTCCTTTTTCTGCTCTTCTAAACTACTGACAACATCACCTATGCACTATAGATATCTTCTTCTAGCCCTAAGTTCCTACAAATTCTTCTCATCCACTCTTCAACTATCCTTGCTCTCTACAGCGCTCAAAAATCTCTTGCTTGCCATAGCTTTTCTTGATTCAGTATGATACTTCATTCATCCTCCCAAGTTAACGGAACATTCCTCCTCCCTATTCCATTCCCCTAAACCAAGTCATTTATGATACCATTTGACCTCGTCGAAATTATAACATGTGCTCTTATATTAGAAGTACCTTAATCCAAAGTGGAATTTCCATCAGCAACCATCCTCCCATGCAAAATTTCAATACTTCTTCTACAAGGGAGAATAATTGATGTTTTTTAGCTACAAAAGTCACGTTAACCTAGAATTAAACGACTCTTTTCATCTTTGTAAGCCAAATATATAGCTTCTCGGGAAAATCACACCAAAATATCTCATACTAATCACAACCAGGTTTTGAATATAGTATTTCTTCTTTTACCTAGTCTAAATTATTTTCCCTAAGTTATGAATATTGTAAGACAAAGCGGTCTACCTCATTCTGCCACCATTTTTGTAGATTCTGACGGATATAACACTAGCACATAATATAAAACCCTTTTCGTAAACCTCAAGGTATTGATAACATAACCCGTTTTTGGAAATAAAATTTGGATTCAGATTGACGCAAGGTTCGACCGGGGGTGCCAACAAAGAGCCTTCATAGTCTAGCACTTCGCCGACATTTTCACTCCTCTAGAAGTAGAGGAGAGTTTCACCTGTGGTGAGCCAAAACCATAAATCATTAAAGGGAGTTTAGATATGAAAAATCATGGGTTTCGTAACCATTCATATTCTCATTCTCAGTTAACAAACTTAGAAAATTTATTCATAGATTAGATGCATTCATAAAAATTTAAAGGGCTACAAAAATTTTCATATTATTTCCAGAATTCCCATCTTCTATTACTGATCAAAATGATTCTATTACATCCATCATGAAGACAAAGCTCATAACATTCATAGAATTATGTGTAGCTTCAGAAATAGAAAATAACATAATTAGAAATTACATTCAATTCGGAAAATACACACTCAGAAAATTCAACTTGATTTTCTCATGAACACTCAGAACATTACAACCTCAACACAACTATAACATTCCCAAAATCTCAAGAAACTTTAGCCAAAAAATCTCTGGAATCATTGTCTCCTTTTCCTTTTATCCTTGCGCTCGCTTGATCAGATACCATGGTCGCTTGATAGTGGTTTAAATTCCTCGAGTCAATACCTTTCTTCTTCCTTGACGATATCAAACTTGATCCCTTATTTCTCGGTATGCTGCCTTGTTTTATGTTGCACGAGTTCCAAAATGAAAGTGTTTCCATTTTTTATTTTCAGGCACTCGGTTTTCAATAGATCCACATAAAACATCCTTCACGACTATTTTTATCTCTAAAAATGAAAGACCGAGTATGCACCTCGTATAAACAATTTTTTATATCAAAATTTCTCTAGATCATGGTTATATTTAATTCTCACCCAAGTATTTTCCCTACTAATCTCCACGGTCAATTACTTCTCAAAAATTTAGTAATATTCTCATTCAGATCAAAAAAAGGTGATGGATTTTAGTTATACACTTATTCCTAAAAGCATACATCGGGGTGAAACTATTATCATATGGAAATCATACACGCATATGTACACATTACGAGACACTCATAAGAGAAACTCAAAGTTGGTGATCAACACATAGACTGGTGACAATTTTAGTTGGAAACATCATTAAGGCCAAAAATAAAAAGCTTTCCTAAGGTTCAAGCTAAAAAATTAGACCACGTGGGTGCATAATTATTGAAAATCAACGACAGCGCAAGTATTTGTTCGGTATCTGCATGGTCGTGGGAAGTCCAATCATCACCTTGGGTTTTGAACTTGCTTCAGTAACACTCCAAATATTTATTTGATGGGATGATAAATTTGAGCATTGAGCCCTAAGAATCCTTCAAGTAAGGGAATTGGTAGCTCTCATCTCATTTATGAGGTGAACCACAACATTGATGAGCCAAGTGGAGGAGTAGTGGCTATGAAAATTTATAAATACAATTTCTAGGAGAACTAAGAAATAAGACAAAGAAATGAATTTTCATGCTACTAAAATTTCTCCCTAGGAATGAAGCATTTCATTTATGAGATGATTTAATCATTTAGATAGTATTTTTAATTCTTTGAGTGTTAGAGGAATCTTGAAAGGAGATTGAGGAAATGGACTTCCTTTTTGAGGATTTTTTAGCACCATTACTCAAACAATTCTATGCAAGTGTCCTATATTCATATATTCTATATGTTCTACATTCAAAAATGAATAAAGTGAACCCTTTCCCATTAATTTTTTTATGTGTTTGCTTCATTAAGTATTTTTCATGTTTAATTTCTTGGTTTTTAGTTTATGATTATGTATGCATTATTTTCATTTTTATAGTGTTTTAATTACCCATGTTTATCGACTAACAACAACCAATTTATTGTGTTTTCCTTCTAGGAAACAACCACCTCCAAGGAATGTGTATTTGGTACTCCATAGCAATAAACACACTACCATATAGACATTGGGAGAGAAAGAATTGACTTAAACCAAAAAATTAGCAGGACACTGCTAAGTGTTAAGAGGGTGTGAAATGAGAAAAAAATACTAATTTGTGCTTCTGGAAGATAGAAGCTGGAGCTTGCAGGGAACTATTGAGAAATTATGTCCATGGTTGGGGGGAATAGGACAAAATTTAATACATTTCCAAGAAAAATTTAGATAAGTACGTGACCATGTGGATAATTTTGTGTTAATTAATTTTTTTATTGCCATTCAGGGTTATGAAAGAATGAAGTAGGATGTTCTTATGCTTTTAAATGATTGTAGTTATTAGTATGAAAATGAATGGAAAACCCCACTAATTTTACGTGAGTGAAATATAGATAGATGTATGTGTATTTGTATTGCTTATGTTGGAAGAAAATTGGTGGTTATAGGAACATAGTAAGTCTTCCCTCTGTTGTGGTGGAACGGGGAAGGAACCTTACCCAGGGACTAACCCTAGTATCCACTATATATGAGGACATGAATAAAGTAACATAAATGTTTTGATTATGGTATAAGAAGTACCAAGGTGGTAAGAGGAATAACACTCTGTACACAATCTGCATTTAAAAATTAACACTCCACTTGAATTAAAAATTCTATTCATGACAATTGTACAAAGATATACAAGTTTTTTATTTTGGACTTAAAATCCAAAGAAATACCATCAACAAAAGCCACATTAAATGAACAGAATTTGGAAAAAATTTCTACATAAAATTTCTATGAGAATAGAACCTTTAGAAAAAGAGAGGGTTTGACCTATATATGTATCACCATGTAAATAAAATAAAATATTTGTAGTAAATTATAGATATATTATCCAAATTTTCATAGATTTTTACATATAGAAAATAAAAGTAAATGGATAGACTATGAGGGTCAAATTCATGGGAACTTCACTCAATTAACCTCTGACATAACATGTGCAGTCATGCCATACTAAATAATGCCCTTAATTTGACTACATATTTGAGAAAGCCTCTAAAAATCACATTTTTTAACCCCATACCAATACTAACCCAATACACCTTATCAATTTAAAAAACCCACACTTTCACTAGATATTGTAGGTATCCATTTTTTCATTAACATTTTTTTACCCCTTTCTATATTTTCATTAACTTGGAGCTCTATTTTTTTTAAAATGATAATATAAAACCCTTTATCCCTTATTATATTCTCAATATATTGTGTCATTTTTTCGTAAATATATATCCCCCAATATGAATGCACATTGTATGGTATTTCTCCCCTAGTGAAGCCCTAGTGGTAAAATTTATACTTGGTGAGAAAACATTGTCTCAACCAACAAGAAAACCTTTTTTATGCTAATATTTCTAGCAAGACAATCCAAATGATAGTATAAAATTATTCAAAGATAGGGTAGAACCCTACTATTTAACAACTTAAACTTGAGGTTGCATAGATTGGCTCTCAACCTCTTCAAATGAAAGTGAGGCTAAAGTAGTAAAGGGAGTAGGGGTAGGTAGTTACCCTAAAAAGGTTAGAGTAATGCTCATCATTGATTAAACCAAGAAAAAAGCACCACCATTGAACTCATCACATGTCTAATGGTTTATTGGGACATGAACCTCTCCTCCCATGTGTTACATTGTTCGAATGATATGAGGCTTCCATGGAGGCGCAAGGTAGCCACGAAGGCATCAAAGAGTGAAGAACCTTGCAATACAAGTTCTCCAAGGAAAAGAAATATGAATGTAACACCAAGGAAGTAAATATATTTATTTTGCAATATGTATGGACTTATATTATATAAGGTTAGCCACATTTTTTAATATTAACTTTCAAATGTTGATATAATATTGTAAGCTTGTGGTATTGTATAAATGAATACAAAAATAATTGCGACCTTAAGCTATGGGGAAATATTGGGTAGGACAACACCTTAGCTTTCCATACCCCTCAATTTGTAAGTAAAAACATTGTGCAAAAAAGGAAATATATAACTAAAGTTCCATACCATGTTCATCAAATCTAGGCGAAAAGACTAATTTAATGTGGAGAGCATAAAATAACTCTTTGTTGTTGAAGAGGTAAAGAAAATTTTGGAATTTTTTATTTTTTTACCTTTGTGAAGAAACGCTCAAGGGATATTTAGTGAATGTAAAAAATAGTGCATACATTATATTGTTAAAAGAAAAATTATTGGTAATTTATAGTTAATTTATAGGTGGTTCTAAGAGGGATGTTACTGAATATGTCCTTTTAAATATTGCACTAGTAGATGTACATGAAGGGATAAATCTTTTTACAATATTTTTTTTAGTAAAAAATATATAATAATATGCATTGGTTCTGACTTAAAATATTAATTTCATTTCATTGTGCATAGACGCTCTCTAGAGCACAATATGGAAGATATTTCTAATGTCATGACTTTTCATGTCCCGTACGCATTTAAAGATTAATGCAATGCAATGTAAAGTTTAATTCGTTCAAAATAAAATAATGTTTAATTCAATGGTATTCATATGCTGCATATTTAAAAGGAGGAATAAAATTAGCCTAGATCTATCCTAACTCACGATCTACCAAGCGTCTATACATTTGATCCCTATAGATTCTTGACCCATATATATACGTGAGGTTTTATCAAACATTTTATGGTAAAAGTATGATACATAGGGAAAATTGTAATAATTCAATCATTCCAATAAATATTTGTAAATAGTTTTTTAAAATAAATAAATAAATAATATATTTGATTTTTAAAAATAATTTTAGTTTATTCATTCTTTTATACTTAAACTAACCTTGATCAATTTTAACTTTGGATCTCAGTGCATTTAATTCCATCTTTGAATATGTTATATTCCACATGAATATGAAGGAGCGACACCATGGGTTCAAAGCTCAAAACCCAAGGTAATAATTCTTGAAAATTAATAATATATTTTTAATTTAATTTAACCAACTTAGAATGTTTACATGACACTACATAACATTGCATTGGTTGGAGAGGTGCTTTCAAATCTAATAGGGAAAAGATGTTGTAATGCTTTGTGAACCTTTGCTCAAAATTTTGACTAAGACAAATTTCATAAAATTAAAATTTAAAAAAAATAAAAATAAATAATCAAATGTTGTCATATCATGTAAGATATAGTTTTTCTGGGATACTCGGCTTTGACAATGCATGGTTTTTCCCATGTTATTTTTCTCTAAAGTAGCATATTTTAAGGTATTAAATTCCAATTATTAGGTTGAACCATGATCTCGATCCTAGTATGGTAGACATATAACATAAATAAAATTAAATAAAAAGATCAATCTAATCTAAACATTTTAACTTTGTGAAAATAAAATAAAACGAGTAAAAATAAAGTTGCGCCAAGTTTATTCATATGGATACACTCGATGGTTTAATTTCCCCACTTTAAATAAGATATATTTTACATTAATACAAAGGGTAAAAACCAGTTGATCTCAATACCATGCGTAGAGAGTATTGGCCCATTGTATTCATGTGGAATATAGCCTATTTAAAGGGGTGAAGTAAACTAGCATTGATCCATCTTAACTAGGGATCTACCAAGCTCAGAGAGGATCAATTTTCTTGAGATGCAAATCTGTTTTTAAACTTAAGATATTTTATTCTCTCTACAAGGTACATCTAGTCCATTATGATCCCTCTCTGCACCCCTGTACATCTAGTACATTTTCCTTTATGATGTGATTGGAATCTTAATTTTGTTTTTTTGATTAGCTTGATAGTATAATAGGGTTAATAGATTATCTATCTTGAGAGCTTCATGTTTGAAGCTTAATGTTTGATATTTCTCTATTTGAGTAGTGGGAGATCATCATTTTCCCTGTTTTTTTCCATATTCTCTATTTTTGTTGATAATATGCACTGTATGTTGGTAGTAAGTTACAAGATATTGATATCATGTTTTTTTTTTCAGTAAAACATTTTCATTGAAGCTTAATGTTTGATATTTCTCTGTTTGAGTAGTGGGAGATCATCATTTTCCCTGTTTTTGTTGATGTCCATATTCTCTATTTTTATTAATAATATGCAGAGTATGTTGTTAGTAAGTTACAAGATACTGATATGATATTTAGTAAATTACAAAGTACTGATATGATGTATTTTTAGTAAAACATTTCAGTAATATTTTGGTTTTTTTTAATCCAGAATAAAATTGAAACTAAGTGCAAATGGGAAAAGTTAATTATAATATTGGAAAATAGCTTATTCTTCTATAACATAGACAGGGTCATGGTGCTACTCCTGCTTGTAAAGCTTTTCCAGGTTAATACCATTTATATCATTCAATTAAAGCGATCTAAATTTATACGAGTAAATTTGGTTATGCCATGTTTAGGCCGCCTGCTCGTGATGGACTTCCTTCAACATCAAGTTTAAGTTGGTTTGGGTAGCAACTGTCTTGACATGGTTAAGTTCTTGGAATTTAATTTGAATTTAATTTGGGTATGAGAACTGAAATATAATTTCAATTTCATTTGAGTATTAGAATCAGCAAACTCGGATTGATTTTTCGAGGGTTTTTTATGGCACCAATAAATTAAGCTTACTTTAGATTTCTGCTTATCATTACTTCACCAATATATCTCTAATATTTTAATTGGGATGTTCACTTGAATGAAAATATGTATATATGATTTAACATTAATTTGGAGGATATGTGAATAAAATTTGATAATCGTATAAGATTTTATCAATCAGCTATATCACACAGTGCAAATAACCAAGATACTATTTCAACCAGTACAAAGACCAGGTCCCTTGGCCGTGTACAATTCAAACGAAACAGAGGAGAACACTACCTTAGCTGCTTTGCTAATTCTGACTTCATAACGCCACACGTTTGGCATTCTCATCTCTTTTTGTTGTCCCTGCACTGTGAAACAGACTGCAGATGCGAATGTCCAGCCGCTAAGGCTTTTTGGTTCAGTCAAAGTCAAAGTCACAAAGAGGCATATAAGTTACAGTTATCCTCTCTTTAGACATGGATTGAATTCTCTGGTTCATATTTCCTTTTAGTCGTACAGGGACAATGAGCAAGCTCGTTTTACTAGTTGTGTTTTTGCTGCAAATTGTTAAAAACCATGATTGGGCATGAGCTCAAAAAACGAGGTGCTCACCTTAGGAATTGACAGGGTTACAGGGTTACAGTTTAGGTCAGAAAATGCCTAAACTAATATAATACAATATATAACCTCACATATATTATATAAGCTAATATATAATATTAGGTGGATTAATTGTCCAAGTAATTTTGTTTCATGAAGTTCTTTTGGTGGATTGATTGTCAAAATAATTCTTTTCTATGAATTTTTTACAATTATGAATGGAGGTGGTTTTTAACAATATTTATAATCTATATTTTTTTTTGTTTTTTTAGGCACCGTGAAAAGAAAACTAGATACATAGTTTTTTAAACTAAGAATGGAATGAAGAGAGACAATGAAATTCTTTCCCAATTATGAATTGAATGAATGGAAACTATTTTAAACCATATCCATAATATCTTTGCTCTATGAAATTATTTTCCAACTATGAATGGAGTCTGTTTTGAAAAATATTTATAATCTAAATCTGTTGTAGTCACCATGAGAGGAAAATCAGATACATTCCTTCAAAGTAAGAATGGAATGAATAGTGACAATAAAACTATTTTCCAATTATAAATAAAATGATGGAGACTATTTTGAAAAATATCCATTATTTATACCTCTTATAACCACCATGAGAGCAAAATTAATTAGTTGATTTCAAACTATGAATAGAGATTGTTTTGAACAATATCTATAATCTATATATATCATAGTCATCAGATACATACTTTTAAAGTAAGTATGGACTAAATAGAGATAATAAACTTCTTTTCCATCTCTAAATAAAATGATTGAAGAATTATTTGAGTTACATCCATACCTATATCGTATCACTATGAAATAAATTACATTCTTTCAAACTATATATTGACTACATACACACTATATGTATGTAGTCAATATTAGACGAAAATCAATTACATACTTTCAAATCAATTACAAACTTTCAAACTATAAAAAGAATGAATAGAAACGGTTTTGAACAATATCTTCAAACTCAATTGCATACTTTTCTACAACGTACAATGTTTGGCAGATTAATTATCGAATTGATATAACCAATGTGCAAGATCCAACAGGATGATGTTTAGCGGATCAATTTTTGAATCGATATATCACCTATGCGACATCCAATAGTATTGCGACATCTGTAGACAAACAGTATCTGGGCATTTGTTTGCGCCGCTTTATGGTTTTCAGAAAGCTGAGCACATCCTTTTGTAATCTAGGTGTTCTCGGCGTTCGTTTGCGCTGCTTTACGTTTTTCAGAAAGCTGAGCACATCGTTTTGTAAGCCATGTGATTTGCGTGTTCGTTTAGGGCACTTTCTGGTTTGCACAAAGCTGAGCACCTCGTTTTCTGACCTAAACTGTAACCCTGTCAATTCCAATCATTTACTGTTGGAGATGGAGTTTAGAGTTTACACGTTAAATGATTGGAATTGAAAGGGTTACAGTTTAGGTTAGAAAATGAGGTGCTCACCTTTGTGAAAATAGGAAAGCACCCTAAACGAACACGCAAAGCACATGGCTTACAAAATTATGTGCTCAGCTTTTTGAAAAATGTAAAGTGGCGCAAACGAACGCCAAGAACACGCAGATTAAAAACCGATGTGCTCAGCTTTCTGAAAACTGTAAAGCGAGGCAAACAAACGCCCAGATAATTTTTGTCTGCGGATGCCACAGAGGTGATATATCGATTCAACAATTAATCTGCCAAACATCATCCTGTTGGATCTTGCAGAGTTGATATATCAATTTGATAATTAATCCGCCAAACATTGTACGTTGTAGAAAAGTATGCAATAGAGTTTGAAGATATTGTTCAAAACTGTTTCTATTCATTCTTTTTATAGTTTGAAAGTTTTTAATTGATTTGAAAGTATGTAATTGATTTTCATCTTATATTGACTACATACATACAGTGTGTATGTCGTCAATACATAGTTTGAAAGTATGTAATTGATTTTCTTTCAACGATCACCACAAGATGTATAAATTATGGATATTGCTCAAAATGGTCTTCATTCATTTTATTTAGAGATGGAAAAGAACTTTATTATCTCTATTTAGTCCATACTTACTTTAAAAGTATGTATCTGATGACTATGATATATAAAAATTATAGATATTGTTCAAAATAATCTCTATTCATAGTTTGAAATTAGCTAATTAATTTTGCTCTCATGGTGGTTATAAGAGGTATAAATAATGGATATTGTTCAAAATAGTCTCCATCATTTCATTTATAATTAGAAAATAGTTTTATTGTCACTATTCATTCCATTCTTACTTTGAAAGTATGTATCTGATTTTCCTCTCATGGTGACTACAAGAGATTTAGATTATAAATATTTTTCAAAACAGACTCCATTCATAGTTGGAAAATAATTTCATAGGGCAAAGATATTATGGATATGGTTTAAAATAGTTTCCATTCATTCATTTCATAATTGGAAAATAATTTCATTGTCTCTCTTCATTCCATTCTTAGTTTAAAAAACTATGTATTTAATTTTCTTTTCATGGTGGCTAAAAAACAAAGAAATATATATAGATTATAAATATTGTTAAAAACAACCTCCATTCATAATTGTAAAAAATTCATAGAAAATAATTATTTGGATAATCAATCCACCAAAATAACTTCATGAAAAAAAATTACTTGGACAATTAATCCACCTAATATTATATATTAGGTTATATAAATGACAATACCCATACCTGATGATTTGTTTTCCAGCTATTCCATAGCTCCCACTGTGCCACCGCTCCTTCAATGTACTTAATGCAACTGGTGCATGTAGTTCACTAATTCAAGAACTGAAGGAAGTGGAAACTTTCAAATTCCCTTGCAGGTACATCTCAAACTCAATGTTTGAATATGGTAATGCAATGTTCTCATCTTTTGTTTGGCACTAAATAATAAATCACTATACTTTCTAAAAATTTTGAGTTTCTGATTTTGTAAGAGCTTGATCCTTCCGATTCTGTAGGGTAATTTGAGTTTCAGATTTTGTAAGAGTTAGATTCTCGGAATCTAATGGCAATTTTTCTTTTTTTCTGAATCTAGGCTATTTTCCTTTTTTATTTTTAACAATTGCATATCCAACTTACCCAACTTTGTTGATTGTTATAATTTTTTTTTGTCGTCTATACAATACTCATTTTACTAATTTTCTTTTATCATTGTAATAATAATTTTATGTAAAAAATATTGTGTTACTATTTAAACTTTATATCACATAGTCATTATTATACAATTTTGAGTCACTATTATACAACTTCTAAAAGATGAAAAAGAAGAGAAGGTATTGGAATTATATTTCTATTGAATACTAAGAACTCATGGAGGACTCCCCCATTTAGGCCAAAGAACCATTTTCACTCTTGCATCTAACGAAAATTGCTGGCATGATAGAACTTTTAATGATACTTTTTTACTTTGAATGAAAGACAATGATGGATTTTATGTAATATTTTTTAAATATAAGTTGTTATTAGAAGTTTTCTGCAAGGTTTGTGGTAGGTATCTATTTAGATTAGCTGGTGAAATGCTGTCACATCTCCCAAAAAAAAAAAATTATGTGTAGTGAGGAACTAACTACTATTCTCGAGATTGGATATCTAACCAGTTCATATACCTTGATTTACACCAAATTCTAGGTTTCCTCTATTCCCATAACGTTTTTTTTTTCTTAGCATTATGGTCAAGGGTATCGTACCCCCTTTTTCCTCTAACTTTTATAGTACCATTTAAAATTTACACTTGGTAATCTTTTGCTTTCATCTTTGCTATATATATATATATATATATATATATATATAATTCTTTCCTACTAATTAAAATCTCATAAATACAATTAGTACCTTCCTAATTCAAATCACATGTTATATATGTTGAACGTTACTTATCATATATAAAATCAACATTATATATATATTGTTATTGTATATGGTTCCGCTATCACATTATAACATTAACGTTCTACGTAATAAACCTTAAAATCGAAGGTTAGAATATCAAAATATATAATTGACGTACCCACGATACTCATATAAAGTCAACACGTGATATCTCTCATGTATAATTTACCGGTAAACCCCTCATATTTCAATTTCTCTCCTTTTTCGTATGTATGGAAATGGTGAATTCTTTTGTTCGTTGGAGTTTCCATTTGATTCGCGCGTTCTGCATAAAATTAAGGGAGTACTTACTACAGCACTTTTAATTAGTCGCTACACGTATTTTATCCTCATACGCTGAATGTTTTGTTTACAGGCTTGAGTGGGATCGCTCTCAGCTCGGGAAAATTTGGTTCTCAACAACTGTACTATTGATTTTGAGCATCCGGCACGTTTCAACCACAGCTGGAATTTCCATTAATAGGGTCACTTGGCAGGACAAGGTTCAGAGCATAGCAGATATTTCACCGGCGTGGTACTTCGACTTTGAGTTGAATATTATTAAAAAATTTCTGAACGGTACTGAATTATCTGCTAGGCTTGATTTTCATAATCCTCCTCGGGATTTCGGAAGCTCTTGTCGTGCAGATTAGGTTTCAGAGTCTTCACACCCTACGCTAACCCTGGATCGGGATTCTGCGTGTGAGGGTGTTAGTTCACGGTATTAGGGTTGATGGTTACCATTTAAAACCCCCAAATCTTTTCATTGTTGTTCCCTTACTGCGGATTACTTCTCCTCCTATCGCTCAATCGCCTTGTTTTTTCAGGCTTCTGAAATCGTTCGTAGGGCATACCAAAGGCGCGCGATTCTCGGCCGGCATGTTGACGACCAGGTCTCTGCACTGCTCCGCATCCTTTGTTCATTTACCCTTAGATTTTCTCGTAGTATAGAGTTGTGTTGTTTTTTTCTTTTGTTCTCGATTCAGAATTGTAGTTTTGTTTCTTCTGTTCTTAATGTTTTTTCCACCCTATGTTTCTTAACTACTATGCCTATTTTAGTATTTTACTCAGGGTATTATGCTTTCCGCTATATGTCTAATACATGTTTTGATGCCCAAATGGAGCGGCATTTGTATTTCCATGGGACGAATGCTGGTTGTCTCGCGTGGCGCTTCCCTTTTGGTGAGAAATCTCGTTATCATATCCATCTTCTTTCATGGTCACGGTGGTAAATGAATTTATATAAATTTTTGTTTGTATTTTATTTATGGCTCGTTTGGTTCTATCACAGGTATCCCGTAACTACCCTCAGTTACTGGTTTTACACCCTGCCCAACTCAGACTTTCAACCGGATCGATGCACAGGTCTTCCACCCTTACGCATTCTCAATTCGTGAGATTGAAACGTAGTGGGGTTTGTCGAAATTGTTTTCGTTTGCTTCCATGATGTGCGGTTGGCTACAGAATCTTGTCTGTAGGCAACGATTTCGAGCCGCGGGGTTATTTTATTTCCGCCCTCCATTAGCTAAGTTATGTCATTTTTCTTTCCTATTACTCTGGCACTGTCAAGTCCTTGTTAACTAGAGGGGACTATGTTTAATGCACTTACTATAGTGATATGTTTATCGTTGAGTTCACTCCTCTGTCATGGTCGTGCCAATGGCCGAGCTCAGGGTGAAGGGCCTTATGCGTGAATACTTGGCAGTTGCCGCTCTTCTTTCCCTAGCCTTTGTTTTGATTTATATTTAAATGTGGTTTCGGTTTGTGTTGCAAATATAAGACACGATTAATACGCTAGTATGGTATTACAATTTTCAGGTCAAGTATTAATAATAAGGGAAATAATTATGTTTCCAGTTCAGGACCGCTGTCTATCACACGTTACAAAAGTTTATGTTCACCCAACACAACTGAGAAATCCGATATTTCTGTTGATAATATTTCAATTCCGAAACTTAAAAGAGTCCATTCGGAACCCAAAATTCATTACTACTGTACTAACCCTTGTTAATATATATATATTCTACTCTCTCTCTTTTTTTATGCAACAACTTCTATTAGGTGCGGCCAATTAGTAGACATAATATATTTTTGACTGCCAATGACGCTTGCTAAATACACACGGGCATGCACTGTCTTACATGTAGTTTAATATTTCTTCCGTATTGATATTTCGTGAAATTACTATGTAACTAATAACAGTATACATCAGAACTTTCTAGCAATAGTCTCGTCGGTTCTACGGTGGGTATACAGTAAGCATACTTCAGTACTAGGCATATATATACAAATCGAATTTCTTCACCATTGTATACATGTAATTTATGCACAATATGCGACTGTAATTGTCATAGTTTATTAAATCACCATGTTTCTGTTTAACTGGGAACCAGAGTTCTCTTGTTATTGCATTTTTTTATAAAGTGGTATATTTTTCCATGGTTATACTTGTGGTTCCTGTACTAAATTTTAACTTCAGGAGTGTTCTTTTATCTGCGATCTCCCTAGATATTGGTGCTGGTTCCAGAAATCTGTGTAAATGGAAAATTTTGCAGACCCTAGTATTAAATGGGATTTCTTTCTCTCTTTTTTTTTCTGCTACTCCTTCCGGAGAATTTAATGATTGCAAAACACTAAAATGTTATGATCTGGTGCTTCCTAGTTTTATACTCGGATTTTAGATTTCTCTATACCCTGTAGGTATGTATTAGAATTATTCTATGAGTAGAAGCAGATTTCAGTTAACTCACAATTTTTCCTGTGGAAATAAGAATCCTTAGATTTAAACCAGTAATGGTTTAGCAATTCTGTTGGACTCTACACTACATATTTGTATTCTACAACTATGCAGAAATTCACGGGTTAATTCCTTATGATTTCTTCTGCTAAATATAGAATCTAACATGATAATAGATGATCAACTTTGATATGTAGCCAATTCATACTAGAAAAAAAGTAAACACAATCATAAACTCAGCGACATACCACTCATGCAATTGACCAACCTCCCAACCTTAGAATTCGTCTCTCTCCAGAATTCACCCCCGAGCTGAGACCACCTCCACTACAGATCAACCCCTGATCTGTTTAGGAGCAGCTTATTTAAGCTAATAGTTCCCCAAAGCTTGTTTCCAATTCTGCGTCCAGAATGACAGGATGCTTTTCTTCCTGTTTGCCTAGGCTTCCCATTTTGGGATTTTTTAAAGTTGTTTTATGCTTTTCCTCAACTTTTCCAGCTTTTTACCTCTTCCCAACTACTTTCCTCATCATTGGGGAAATTTAGATTCTTCCTCAAAATCTAAATTAGAAATAATTCCTTCCAAGGATTTTTGAAGGATTGTGGGGAATAGTTTCCTTATCCATCCTCATGGATTTAGCAAGTGATCTCAAAATCTCATTTTTGGTCAATATGCACACCGGTATTTTGTTCATTTCCTCAATTTAAATATTAAATTACATTCACAATTTATTTATCCTTTGGGGTCCACACCCCTTAGGATTAAAGTTCAACTGTCTAACTTTGAAATTCCAACACATAAATTGGGGGTGTTGCATATTCCCCCTCTGAAAATAAACACCGTCCTCGGTGTTATTATTTAACTACTAGAGTTCATTTTTCAAACAAAAACGGATATCTTTCCATCATCTCAGCTTCTCTTTCCCAAGTAGCTTCTTTAGCAGTAAAGTGCTTCCCACTTTTCAGCTCTTGTCTGTTTCTGTTCATTCTTCCAGCTCCAATAACTGACGGTCTGTGAAACTCCCCTTCTAGTTTTCCACATACAACATTCCAATCAACTATGTGAAGCATGATGCACATACTCTTTTTAATAACGAAACAAACACATCATGAACTCTAACATGGGGTGGTAAGGCCAGTTTGTAAGCCACTGGTCCCACCCTTTCTAAGACTTCAAAAGGACCACAATATCTAGGAGCCAATTTTGCACAACTTCCAGCATAAAGTGTGCTCTTTTTGGGTTTAATATGCAAATACACGTGATCTCCCACCTTGAATTCTCGGTGCACTCTTTTCTTATTAGCATATCTTTTCTGGCGATCTTGGGCTGTCTTGATGTTTCTTTGTATCTGTTTAACAATTCTCTCCATCTCTTGTAAGGCATAAGGTCCCAACATTAGTTTATCCTCTGGTTGACTCCAGCTCAAAGGAGTACGAAACTTTCTTCCATACAGTGCCTCAAACAGACTCATTTTGATAGAGGATTGGTAGCTGTTATTATAGGAAAATTCGGCTAAATGCAAATACTCTTCCCACTTTGATGGTCTATCCATCACATACATTCTCAGCATATCCTCCAAAATTTGATTAGTCCTTTCTGTCTGCCCATCGGTTTGAGGGTGATAGGCAGTACTAAAATTCAACTTAGTACCCATCCCTCCGAATAGTCCTTTCCAAAAGGCTATTGTAAACTTAGCATCTCTGTCAGATACAATCACCTTTGGAACCCCATGAAGCCTTACTACCTCCTTCAAGAACACATTCGCTACTTGAGCTGTCCCAAAAGTAGATTTCACTGGTATAAAGTGGGCAGCTTTTGTTAAAGTGTCTAATACTACCATTACAGAATCATGTTGATATTTGGTTTTGGGTAATCCTGTTATAAATTCCATGGAAACTGTGTCCCATTTCCATTCTGCAATTGGAAAAAGCTTTAAAAGACCTGCTGGATGTTGATGCTCAACTTTGACTAGTTGACATTCCATGCACCTGATTAAATATTTTGCTACATCTCTCTTCATTCCGGGCCAGAATAACTTCTTTTTCAGGGCTGTTAACATTTTTTGATATCCTGGATGTCCTGCATATGGCTGTTTGTGGTATTCATCCAGAATTTCTCTTTTTAAGGACTCTACATTGGGAATATACAACCCGTTTTGATAATAGAGCATCCCTTGAAGTTTTGAGGAAATCGGCTTTGGAGCTCCCTTTTCCGTAGTTTCACCAAGAGTGTTTCATAGGCTCGATCTTGATTTGCCGTTTCTCACCAATTATTCTACTTCTATCTCAGGCACTACCTAAGGCTATTTATATTCTCGGCAAGCATCCCGCTTAATGCATCAGCAACTTTATTTTCTTTTCCCTTGATATGTTTTATATCCATATCAATTCACTTAAAAAGGACACCCATCTCGGCTTTCCTTACAACTGATCGCTTTTGGAAAAGAAGTATTTGGAGACTAATGTGATCACTCATTAAGGTAAACTTTTTCCCAAGAAGATAGTGCCGCCACATTTTCAAAGCATGGATAAAAGCTGCTAATTCTAAATCATAGGCACTATAATTCTGTTCATGTATTTTCAGTTTCCTAGTTTCATAGGCAATAACTGAATTTTCCTGCAAAAGGACTCCTCCCAACCCCTCCCGACAAGCATTTGTACATACAACAAATTCTTTATCAGGATCTGCAATCTTTAGGATAGGGGCTGTAGTGAGTTTTAATTTCAATTGGTCAAAACTGTTTTGGCATTTGTTTGTCCATTCAAATTTGACACCCTTTCTTTGTAATGACATTATGGGATGTGCTATGGTAGAAAATATCTCCACAAATCTGCGATAATAGCCTGCAATCCCCATGAATGACCTTACTGCTGAGACATCCATTGGTACAGGCCATTCTTTTATAGCTTTTATATTTTCAGGGTCAACAGCAAGGCCTTGTTCAGAAATAATATGGCCCAAGTATTGAATCTTATCCTTATAAAATTCACATTTGCTGAACTTGGCATATAGCTGGTTTTCTTTCAGAGTTTGCAACACTTCACAAATGTTCTCTATGTTCCTCCTCATTTTTGGAGTAGACCAAAATATCATCTATGAACACAAGAACAAATTTATCCAAGTACTTGTTTAACACACTGTTCATCAAACACATAAATGTGGCAGGGGCATTTGTTAATCCAAAAGGTAAGACTACAAATTCGTAGTGTCCATACCGGGTTCGAAAAGTTGTTTTGCTAATGTCTTCTTCCTTGATTCTAAGCTAGTGATACCCAGTTCTTAAGTCGATCTTTGAAAAGACTGAAGCTCCTCTCACCTGATCGAAAAGATCATCAATTCTAGGTAAAGGGTATCTATTCTTAATGGTCTAGGGGGCACATCTATTCTTAATGGTCAACTTGTTCAGCTTGGTGATAATCAATGCACATCCTAAAAGTTCCATCTTCTTTTCACAAATAAGGAAGGTGCTCCCCCAAGGCAGACAATTTTGTGACAATGTAACCTTTATCTAGTAATTCTTGCAATTGCATCTTCAGCTCCATAAGTTCAGGAGGGCTCATTCTATAGGGGGCTCGGGAAACAGGTGTTGCTCCTCGCACCAGATCTATGGTAAAATCAATTTCTCTTTGAGGGGGAAGATGAGGAATCTCTTCTGGAAAAACTTCCTTAAACTCCCTTACCACCGGCAACTCATTCAGCAGATTTTCTCCAGTTTTCTGTTCTACTTCTTCCACATGTACTGCATAAACTTGGTATCCTTTTCTAGCTGTTCGTTTTAATTTTAAGGCTGATATTTGTCTTACTGAAATGGATTTTGGTTTTCCTTTTAGAGTAAAAGGTTTCCCTTCTTCATATACACAATGCAGGGTTTTATCCCAGCAATTCATCAGGGCTTTCCTCTTTTCCAGCCAATCCATTCCTATCAGTAAGTCATAGGATCCTAACGGCAGTATGTTCAGATTTACTTCTGTTGGAAAACCATTTAATTGCATTGTTGTTTTGGGCAATTTATGTGTTACTTTTCTCTTAGTCCCAGTGGCCAGCTGTACTAACCATGACTGCTGAAAATTTTCAGGTTTGATTTTACATTTTTCTACAATTCCAGGACTAATGTAACTCAAAGAAGCACCTGGATCAATCAAAACAGTAACAGGTAGGTCAGAAATCTTACCCTTCATTTCCACCATGGTTGCTTGATGTTCTGCTTGCCGATTTTCCAAGGTTGCACTGATAGTTGGTATATTTCTGGCTATGTCATTTACTGTTGTCGCCTCCCGCTCTCTTCTGATAGTATGAATGTTTCTATGGGGACAGTCCCTCAAAAGATGGGATTCTCCACAACCCCAACATTTCAAGGGTTCCTTCATTCTGACTGTCCCTTCCTTTTTATTTCCCCCCTCTATTTGTTTTGAAGCCACCTGGGATTGAGCAGTTTGGCTCTCTTTGGGTTTATTAAACTTTTTCCGCAGATGATCCCTGCCAAAATTCTTTAAATATGCTGGTTTCTGTCTTTTCCCTTTAAACTCACCCTTGTTTAACCAACTTTTTCTTTGTTCAGCCTTTCCTTTAAACTGTTGATAGCATAATCTCGCTTTTCTAACAACTTCGTCCATTGTCTTTGGGTTGTCAAACTCAATTTTCTCTTTGTATACTATAGGCAAACAGTTCAGAAACCTTTGTACTTTTGCCTTTTCTTCCCTAATGTAGGGTACATGTCTCAACAGGTTTGTAAACTTAGTAACAAACTCATCAATAGTGAGCTATCCTAGTCTAAGTTCATGGAATTATTTTGCTTTATCATCATAATATCGCTCATTCAAATAACGATTTTTGAACTTAGCCTGGAAATCCTCCCAAGTAACTGTCTTTTCATCAATGGCATGCACCATTTTTGTCTCCTCCCACCACAAGGTAGCTTTACCTTGTAGCTAGTAAATAGCTAATCTGGCTTTCATATTGCTCTCATATTCATAAACTTGGAAATACTTAATCATGTTCAGTAACCAACCTTCAGCATCCTCCTCCTTCTCCCCATCATAGGAGGGAGGTTTGATCTTTCGGAATTCCCCTTGCAATTCTCATTTCTGTTTACATTGATGTCTAGCAGCATCATCCTCATCAGATTCATACATCTTCCTCTTTCTGGAACCTTCACCTTCTTGGCTGTTCCGGGAAGTTAGTTCTCTAATGAGCTTTTCCTGCTCCTTACTGGTTGATGACAATATGTCATTCTGGCTCCTTAGTTCAGCCAATTCTCGTTTCAAACTGTGCAACATAGCCATTATTGGGGCATTGGGATCTGGTGAACCAAACTCATCACGCAAATCCACATAAATTTCTCCACCTTCAGCCATTTTAGCACCACTGTATACACTCAGAATATTGATCAGTATAATTGAAAAAAAAAACAATCTCTGCAATATTCATTCATAAAAATAACATTCAGAATTCAGTGAGCACAATCATAACAGCCCAGTTTTATAACTTGGGCTCTGATACCATTTGTCACATCTCCCAAAAAAAAAAAAATCTGTGTAGTGAGGAACTAACTACTATTCTCGAGATTGGATACCTAACCAGTTCATATACTTTGATTTACCCCAAATTCTAGGTTTCCTATATTCCCATAACATTTTTTCTTAGCATTATGGTCAAGTTTTGTACTTAGGGTCAAGCGTATCGTATCCCCTTTTCCTCTATTTATAGAACCATTTAAAATCCATGGTAAATCTTTTTCTTTTATCTTGCTACTTATATATATATATATATATATATATATATATATATATATATATATATATATATATATATAATTCTTTCCTACTAATTAAAATCTCATAAATATAATTAGTACCTTCCTAATTCAAATCACATGTTATATATGTTGAACGTTACTTATCATATATAAAATCAACATTATATATATATTGTTATTGTATATGGTTCCGCTCTCACATTATAACATTAACGTTCTACGTAATAAACGTTAAAATCGAAGGTTAGAATATCAAAATATATAATTGGCATACCCACGATACTCATATAAAGTCAACACGCGATATCTCTCATGTATAATTTACCGGTAAACCCCTCATATTACAATTTCTCTCCTTTTTGGTATGTATGGAAATGGTGAATTCTTTTGTTTGTTGGAGTTTCCATTTGATTCGCGCGTTCTGCATACAATTAAGGGAGTAATTACTACAGCACTTTTAATTAGTCGCTACACGTATTTTGTCCTCATATGCTGAATGTTTTGTTTACAGGCTGGAGTGGGATCGCTCTCACCTCGGGAAAATTTGGTTCTCAACAACTGTACTATTGATTTTGAGCATCCGGCACGTTTCAACCACAGCTGGAATTTCCATTAATAGGGTCACTTGGCAGGACAAGGTTCAGAGTGTAGCAGATATTTCACCAGCGTGGTACTTCGGCTTTGAGTTGAATATTATTAAAAAAATTCTAAACGGTACTGTATTATCTGCTAGGCTTGATTTTCATAATCCTCCTCGGGATTTCGGAAGCTCTTGTCGTGCAGATTAGGTTTCAGAATCTTCACACCCTACACTAACCCTGGATCGAGATTCCGCATGTTAGGGTGTTAGTTCACGGTATTAAGGTTGATGGTTACCATTTAAAACCCCCAAATCTTTTCATTGTTGTTCCCTTACTGCAGATTACTTCTCCTCCTATCGCTCAATCGCCTTGTTTTTTCAGGCTTCTGAAATCGTTCGTAGGGCATACCAAAGGCGCGCGATTCTCGGCCGGGATGTTGACGACCAGGTCTCTGCACTACTTCGCATCCTTTGTTCATTTACCCGTAGATTTTCTCGTAGTATAGAGTTGTGTTGTTTTTTTTCTTTTGTTCTCGATTCAGAACTGTAGTTTTGTTGCTTCTGTTCTTAACGTTTTTTCCACCCTACGTTTCTTAACTACTATGCCTATTTCAGTATTTTACTCAGGGTATTATGCTTTCCGCTATATGTCTAATACAGGTTTTGATGCCCAAATGGAGCAGCATTTTTATTTCTATGGGACGAACGCTGGTTGTCTCGCGTGGCGCTTCCCTTTTTGGTGAGAAATCCCGCTCTCATATCCATCTTCTTTCATGGTCACTGTGGTAAATGAATTTATATAAATTTTTGTTTGTATTTTATTTATGGCTCGTTTGGTTCTGTCACAGGTATCCCGTAACTACCCTCAATTACTGGTTTTACACCCTGCCCAACTCAGACTTTCAACCGGATCGATGCACAGGTCTTCCACCCTTACGCATTCTCAATTCGTGCGATTGAAACGCAATGGGGTTTGTCGAAATTGTTTTCGTTTGCTTCCATGATGTGCGGTTGGCTACAGAATCTTGTCTGTAGGCAACGATTTCAAGTCGCTCGGTTATTTTATTGCCGCCCTCCGTTAGCTAAGTTATGTCATTTTTCTTTCCTATTACTCCGGCACTGGCAGGTCCTCGTTAACCAAAGGGGACTATGTTTAATGCACTTACTATAGTGATATTTTTATCGTTGAGTTCACTCCTCTATCATGGTCGTGTCAATGGCCGAGCTCAGGGAGAAGGGCCTTATGCGTGAATACTCGGCAGTTTCCACTCTTCTTTCCCTAGCCTTTGTTTTGATTTATATTTAAATGTGGTTTCGGTTTGTGTTGCAAATATAAGACACGATTAATACGCTAGTATGGTATTACAATTTTCAGGTCAAGTATTAATAATAAGGGAAATAATTATGTTTCCAGTTCAGGACCACTGTCTATCACATGTTACAGAATTTTATGTTCACCCAACACGACTGAGAAATTCGATATTTCTGTTGATAATATTTCAATTCCGAAACTTAAAAGAGTCCATTCGGAACCCAAAATTCATTACTACTGTACTAACCCTTGTTGATATATATATATTCTACTCTCTTTTTTTTTTATGCAACAGCTTCTATTAGGTGCGGCCAATTAGTAGACATAATATATTTTTGACTGCCAATGACGCTTGCTAAATACACACGGGCATGCACTGTCTTACATGTAGTTTAACATTTCTTCCGTATTGATATTTCGTGAAATTAATTTGTAACTAATAACAGTATACATCAGAACTTTGTAGCAATAGTCTCGCCGGTTCTACGGTGGGTATACAGTAAGCATATTTCAGTACTAGGCATATATATACAAATCGAATTTCTTCACCGTTGTAGACATGTAATTTATGCACAATATGCGACTGTAATTGTCATAGTTTATTAAATCACCATGTTTCTGTTTAACTGGGAACCAGAGTTCTCTTGTTATTGCATTTGTTTATAAAGTTGTATATTTGACCATGGTTATACTTGTGGTTCCTGTACTAAATTTTAACTTCAGGAGTGTTCTTTTATCTGCGGTCTCCCTAGATATTGGTGCTGGTTCCAGAAATCCGTGTAAATGGAAAATTTTGCAGACCCTAGTATTAAATGGGATTTCTTTCTCTCTTTTTTTTTCTGCTACTCCTTCCGGATAATTTAATGATTGCAAAACACTAAAATGTTATGATCTGGTGCTTCCTAGTTTTATACTCGGATTTTAGATTTCTCTATACCCTGTAGGTATGTATTAGAATTATTCTATGAGTAGAAGCAGATTTCAGTTAACTCACAATTTTTCCTGTGGAAATAAGAATCCTCAGATTTAAACCAGTAATGGTTTAGAAATTCTATTGGACTCTACACTACAGATTTGTATTCTACAACTATGAAAAAATTCACGGGTTAATTCCTTATGATTTCTTCTGCTAAATGTAGAATCTAACATGATAATAGAAGATCAACTTTGATATGTAGCCAATTCATACTAGAAAAAAAGTAAACACAATCATAAACTCAGAGATATACCACTCATGCAATTGACCAACCTCCCAACCTTAGAATTCGTCTCTCTCCAGAATTCACCCCCGAGCTGAGACCACCTCCACTACAGATCAACCCCTGATCTGTTTAGGAGCAGCTTATTTAAGCTAATAGTTCCCCAAATCCTGTTTCCATTTCTGCGTCCAGAATGGCAGGATGCTTTTCTTCCTGTTTGCCTAGGCTTCCCATTTTGAAATTCTTTAAAGCTGTTTTATGCTTTTCCTCAGCTTTTCCAGCTTTTTACCTCTTCCCAACTACTTTCCTCATCATTGGGGAAATTTAGATTCTTCCTCAAAATCTAAATTAGAAATAATTCCTTCCAAGGATTTTTGAAGGATTGTGGGGAATAGTTGCCTTATCCATCCTCATGGATTTAGCAAGTGATCTCAAAATCTCATTTTTGGTCAATATGCACACCAATATTTTGTTCATTTGCTCAATTTAAATATTAAATTACATTCACAATTTATTTATCCTTTGGGGTCCACTCCCCTTAGGATTAAAGTTCAACTGTCTAACTTTGAAATTCCAACACATAAATTGGGGGTGTTACAAATGCCATAGGCAGATGATTACTATATTATGGATTAGTTGGTGAAAACAACGTTACATAGAAACATGATGAATAAATTGTGTGGCTGTTTTGAACTGGAAACCAAATTTTAATTATAATATTAAATTCATATTTTTTCTTTTTAAAAGAAAAAATGTCTACAAATATCTTGTATATATATAATAAGAATTACATTGTGGTAATGGCATTGCTTTTTCTCTTTTCCATATTATTTCCACATTATTTTTTATTTATTGTGTTAGAATAACACTTGCTTACATTTAAATAATATTTTCAAAAAATAAGTTTTTTTTTTCAAAATATAATTTTAATGATTTTTGTAAAGTATAAATTTAAATAAATACATGAATGACTAGTCATAAAGAGAAAATTCTTCAAATGGGAGAACATGATCATAATTACTAAAGAAACATTATGGGATGGAAATTTTTTTATGTAAAAATGAGTTAATAATTTTTTTTTTTAATTAACAAAAAATTTCATTTATGTAAAAATAAAAATTTTAAAGTTAAATATTTTAATATTTTTTTTGAGTTTAAATATAAAATTAAAATTTTAAATTGAATGAAAATTTTAATTATTTACTATAATTTTTGCATTATAAAAAATATTTTTATATAGGTATTTTAGAATATATAATTTATTAAAATATTATATTTTTAGTTATTTAATTATTTCTAGATATTATTATATTGAAAATGGTGTTATGGTATTTTAAAAATATTATATTTGAAGTTAATTGTTTAACTATTTTTCTGTTCTCCATTCAATTGATTTAGTAAAATAAATTGAATCCTTTAATTTATATACTTGAACTCATTATAATTTTAAACATTATGAAATATGTCATTAATGAAAAAATATTATTAGAGACAAGTGTGAAGCATTATCAACTCATACTTTACTTATTTTAAATTTTAAATTTAATATTATTTAATAAATTGATATTATTTAGATGTCCAATGCCTATTTATGACGTGTTGAATTTATAATGAATATATATTTGTAATGGCTTTCAACTTTCTTGTTTCCCCTCTAAATCTAACACACACACACACACACACACACACACACACATATCTATATATAGATAGATAGATAGATATCACATTATATAACCCCTTTTTTATATAAATAATAAAATATCTAAAATTTATTACACATTTATTTTAATTAATATAATTTGTTTAAAATAAAATAAGCTTAAGATATATACAGTTCGAACAATCTCAACCTAGTTTCTAGCTTTAAAAAATATATTTGTTAGCATAATTTAATATTATATTTTTGTTGGTCCCGCCACCTATAATTTAAATGTTTACAACCATCTTCCCTTGAAATTGGATTGTATAATTCTTGGGTTAAACTTTGGATAAAGAATATGATTTATATTCCTAACCCATCGAATATGAGAAAAAATGTGTGATATATAGTTAATTGACCCTTGTTTTATTTCTTGCTTGTCGTTATGATGATCATTATGGTCTTGCCGCCCTTGGGATCTCCATGAATGAAGTGCAACGTTCTCTGGAGACTTAAAAACGACAGATACAAAGACCTAAAATGACGACATCTGCTGAAGGAAAAGATGGAAATGAAATTAAATTTGATTGCAGTGTTGTTGATGGAACTTGTCTAGCAGTGGAAGCGGGGGGAAAGCATCAGAAAATGAAACTTGAAAAAGAAACATCTGAATTTTATAAATGTGATGGAGATGAAACTAAATTTGATTGCAGTTCTGCTTCAAATATTGATGGAATGTGTGTGGAAGTGGAAGCGTCATAAAATTAACCTTGAAAGCTTGAAACAGAAACATCTGAATTTTACAAATGTTGGTGGATTTTCTCTAGACGCGAGACAACATTCTAATGGAAGGCGGCCTAAAATGAACCTGGTGAAACTAAAGATGTGTCTGGAATTTTTCTGGATGAGTGAAGGGCTAAAATGAAGTCAGATTGACAATTTCAAACATTTGAGATCAATTCAGGTGTTTCTTCTCCCTCTTTCTTATCATCTAGTTGTAGTTCTGACTTGGTTCTTCACCTGAATGCTTCTACCAATTGTACCATTTGCTTCCATGATGCCGGATGCCATTACAGCCGGTACTTATCATAAAGAGACTACTCATTTTCCTTCCTACTCTCATCCTTGTCCTCCTATGTTTAGGTTGGAAGCAAGTCAGAACTACCGCAAGATGATACGAAAGAGAGAGAAGTAGCACCTAAATTGATCTCAAATGTTCGAATTTGTCCATAGAGTTCATTTTAGCCCTTCACTCATCTAGAAAAAAATCGAAAGAAATATTTACTTTCACCTCCAAGGTTCATTTCAGGCCGCCTTCCTTTAGAACGTTGTCTCACGTCGAGAGAAAATCCACCAACATTTGAGTAAAATTCTAAAATTTAGTTTCATCTCCTTCAGCAGATGTAGTTCTTTTTATCTCTTTGTATCCACCGCTTTCCGGTCTCCAGAAAACCATGCACTTTATTCTTGGACCTACATTGGAGTCCTTTAACTGGTTCGTAGTAAATATGGAAATAAATATAAGTTTTCACGCTCACATATTTAAATGAAATGAGAATAAAATAATTTTAGGTCACCTTCCTTGACAGAGGCCATAAAAATAATCCTTTCTTTTACATGTTAAAAAGTTAATTCCAACTACAGAGCAGAATGACACATGATGCAATGTTTTTTGTTATAGTCCACACATTCTGGTATTTACATGCTAAAAATTTAATTCCAACTGCAGAGCAGAATGAATGACAGAAGGCCCAACATTTTTTTGTTATAGTCCATACTCCACCGCTCATTGATTGTTTGCATTTAAACACCTGCAAAAAAAATTCTTTTGTTATGGATGTAGCTCTGTCTCACTGTGTAAAACTCTGATTTACTTCACGCAAACCATGGAAGTTGTCTATCCAGGCAGTGGAATAGTGCAGATTGTAGCTTTTTGCAAAAAATCCGGTCAACTAAAATTTAAAAAATAAGGTAGTTGGAGTGTTTGAAATCTATTTTTGATAGTGTAAATGGATTGAGTGCTATCAAAAACCCTTAAGACACTCAAAATACTAAAGGTTTACAACTTTAAACAAGATTCTAATAAAATATTTTCCAGATTTTTTGAAAATCTTTGCAAGATTCTGGACCAAAACGCTTTTTTTTTTAGACTACATGCAAACCATGTCTTGAAAGCCCTTTGTTCCTCTTTATAAACCTTCTGTAGCCACCATTTAAGCACTATGCTAGCGCCATTTAAAACACCACCCACCAAAGCGCAACCCATACAAACCATGTCTTCAAAGCCCTCTATTCCTCTTCATAAACTTTGCAGCCACCATTTAAACAGTAGCGCCATTTAAAACACCACCAACCAAAGCACAACCTACCATTTCATTTCATTTTGAATGGGCCACATCAGTCTCGTTGAACCCACTCAACCACATCCACATTTCTCTCGACCAATCTGGTGCCAATTCCATAGAATGGAGATGACGTCGACAATCTCCAAAATGGATGTGATAAGCATCCATCAAATCTACTTCAGTTTATTTGAAATACGCCTTGGATCCACCATCGACCAATCAAAATGCTTTAGTTATAAATCTTCCAAAAAATCACATAAGGAATTTTTGGAACCAAATTCTATCAAGGCTATCGTGCAAAACAAATGCACAGTCACCCATGCCCTATTTGAATGTGATAAGTTCATAAAAGAGAAGAGAATTTTGTTCGAAGGTTTTGAAATCTGCAAACATGCATTCACATATGTTTTACACTTAAGGACTAAAGTTTTAATGTTTTAAATTTTTTATGCTATGTTGCGGCAACATAAGCTTTAAGTTTTTTTACTTAGGGTCAAATGTTCTAATTTGTTTTAAAAGTTCGTTGAGAGTTTTTATTTTAAAACTTATATGTTTTATTATATATATATATATATATAATAAAAAGTGCATTGTAATAAAAAGAATGAAAAGGTGGCAAGTAAGAATGAAAACAGAGTGTGGATTGTGCATTAAAAAAAAGGAGATAGAGAGGAACTTTGGACCACTGTGTGTGTCTTTGATGAGCGAAGAGAAAAAATGTAACACTGTGTTTGTAGCAGTTTGTGTAACTTTTTTTTTAAGTCAAAACAATAGTTCCGAGACATTTTGTAATAGCTTTTCAAAGTTTAATGAAATAGTTGTTTTTGTGCCATCATTGTCAAGAATTTTTACATTAAATTTCTGTGTTAAAGTTGAGGAATTTTATTTCCTTTGTTGTTTGGAATACTTCAGAAATTCCAACATGGTATCAGAGCTAGTCCAGGCTCTTTGAAATTTTTCAAAGAAGCTGAAGAAAGAAGGATTTGTTGCAGCTTTTGACCAACAGTGTAAAAGCTCAACAAAACAAGGTATTTAGAAAACAAAGTTTTGTGCTTGTTTAAAAAGTATAGCCCAGATAAATCTATTAAGAGACAGAGTTTATATCTCAACAGTGAGAAGATTTATTTGGAAACAAAGTCAAGTTTAAAAAAAAAAAACATAGTTCAGTAAGCTAGCTATGGCAGGAGCCAACACAAGCACGAGTATAAGAAATACTCAACTCTCACAGTTTAATGGAAAGAATTATGACTATTAGGCAATCACAATAAGAGCCATGTTTGTCTCTCAAGATTTATGGGAGCTAGTTGAAGATGGTCTAGAAGAATGAACAGATAAAAATGGATTAAATGCTTTAACATAAGCATAGAAGGATTTGCTGAAGAGTAATTGGAAGAATGACTCAAAAGCCCTCTTATATCTCTATCAAGCAGTGCGTGAAAATTTATTTCCAAAGATTGCAGTAGCAAAGAGGTCCAAGGATGCATGGGATACTCTCCAAACAGCCTACCAAGGTATGGAGAAGGTAAAGACAATAAAACTTCAATTAATGAGAAGAGATTTTGAAGTCATTTGCATGAAAGAGTCTGATACAATAAACTCATTCTTCACAGTGTTGATTGAGTTGGTTACCCAAATGAGATATGAGTGAGAAATAGTAGAAGAGATAAGAATAATAAAGAAAGTGTTGAGGAGCTTATCCTCAAAGTTTGAAGGTTAACAACCATTTTCCCATGAAGTTGGATTGTATAATTCTACTTAAACTTTGGATAAAGACTATGCTTTATGTTCTAACCCATCGAATATAAGAAACAATGTGATATATAGTTACTTGACCATTACAATGAAACAATGGTTTTCATTATGATGATCATTGTGGTGTTGGGGCGTGTGGAGATCCATGAACGAAGTGCACCGTTTTCTGGAGACTGGAAAGCGGTGGATACAAAGACCTAAAACGACAAAAGGAAAAGGAAAAGATGAAGATGAAGCTAAATTTGATTGCAGTGCTGCTTCAAATATTGATGGAACTTGTGTGGAAGTGGAATCCTGGACAAGCGTCATAAAATGAACCTTGAAAGAGGGAAATGTGAATTTTATTCAAATGTTGGTGGATTTTCTCTCGACGCGAGACAACGTTCTAAAGGAAGGGGGCCTAAAATGAACCTGGTGAAACTAAATATTTGTCTGGATGAGTGAAGGGCTAAAATGAACTCAATTTCGAACATTTGAGATCAATTCAGGTGCTACTTCTCCCTCTTTCATATCATCTATAGGTAGTTCTAACTTGCTTCTTCCCGTGAATAAGCATAACCATTCTGCTTTGCCTTCCAACCCTTTCCCCAGTGCTCGAATTGTAACATTTTCTTCCATGATGAAAGATGCCATTATAGCCGGTACTTATGATAAACATACTGCTTGTTTGCCTTCCTACCCTCATCCTAGTCCTCCTATGTTTGGGTTGGAATCTCTTCGGCTTACCCCTCCTCGTCCTATGTTTACCACTCTGTTGGAAGATGTTAGAATTGCAAGTATACCAACTGCTCCACGCTTTCACTCCTCAACTGTATCACAGGGTGTAATTAACCCACATAGCATTTGAGTGGAAGGATGCCCACGAAATGATCTCAAGAGTTCATTTTAGCCCCTCACACATCCAGAAAAAATCCAAACAAATCTTCAGTTTCATCTCAACGTTCATTTTACGCCGACTACTTTTAGAAAGCTGTTTCCCGTCCACAGAAAATCGACCAACATTTGAATACAATTCAGATGTTTCTATTTCAAAGTTCATTTTATGATGCTTTCCGCGGCTTTCCGGGTCTCCAGAAAACGCTGCACTTCATTCTAGGACCTACATTGGAGTCCTTTTACTGGTTCGTAGTAAAGCTGGAAATAAATATAATTTGTCACGCTCACATATTTAAATGAAATGAAAATAAAGTAATTTTAGGCCTTCTTCCTTGACAGAGCGCCATAAAAACAATCTTGGTTTTTACAGGTATACAGTGCTTCTACATCCGAGTTGACTACCTTCTTTTATTTGGTTCATTGGTTGAAGTTTCCAGTGTCAACTCTCCAGCGTTGTCGTTTCCCTAATTGTACAGGTGGGTTTTATTTTTGGTATCTCTTCTTTCCTTAACTATGCTGCTTAATGCCGTGTGTCACCGGTTATCTTTTCCAATCGGTTTTCTTAATTGGTATATGAAAGGGTTTCAATGACTCACCAGTCTATTTACTGACTGGTTCCGACCCCTGTTTGACCAGGTTAGCGGATTCAATTTGTGAAATGAATGGCTTTTAATGAAATGCAGGTTCTTACCCGTGCAGGTTAATTTTCTTATACAGTAAAAGGCTTATTGTACTTTGGCGGTCTTTAAACATAGAAACCCTTTCGTGTGTGCTTATTATTTTAAGTTTCGAACTCTCTGGGGTTCTGGTCATTGAGATTGTTGAAAACCCCTTTGGGTTCTGGTTATTTCGAACAGGGTTACTCGACATTTGTATTAATGAATCTCTACTTTGAACGTTGAAACCCTATGGTTCATGTTTTTGGTTTTTTTCGCAACGATAACGATGATTTTACAGTTGGATTAATTGGTGATGTTCCAGGGTTATGATTCAACTATATATGTATTTCAATATATGAGAAATTCAACGAATATTCTCCTGGATTTTGTCGTAAAGAATGTTATCGTGTTCTTCTTAAAGGGGTTTTCTAGTTTAAAGTCTATTTATTTACGATGCATTGCATGTGTTATTCATTGTTGGATTTTCAATTACATTTATCACTTCTATAAGTCGCATTGTTATCTTTAATTGCCCAACTCTCAGACTTTGGCTGGTTCTGGAATTTTATTTGATGCATGCTTCTGATTACAATATTGAAGTTTTCTTTTTGGAAAATTATTGTTTTTGTAGTGCATGCTTATAATTACAATATTGAAGTTTTTTTTGGAAAATTATTGTTTTATTTATTTTTGTATAGGATAAATAAAATATGACAGGTTAAACTATGGTGTTAATTAGTGATTTTAATGACTTTTTTAAAGTTTGTTGTCTATAGAGACTCTCTATAGCTTAGTATAGAGTACATGTGTAAATGTAATGTGAGAAATGTAATGTAAACATTTGGTAGGTGTAGATGTAATGTGAGAAATTTAAGGTAAGAAATGTCATGTATGTAAACATTTGAAATGCTAGAGTATATTTATGAACACTCAAAAAAATTGTATGGTAAATAAATATAAATATAAATAAACCAGAAGTATGGTAAATAAAAAATAAAACTTCTTTATATACTTTCTCTAGAGATATGGTAAATAAATAAAAATATAAATAGAGTAGAGATATGGTAATAAAATAAGACCTCTTTTTATATTTACTCGACGTGTAAAAGTAATGTTTAACATTATTATTTAAAATTTAGTCTAATTAACATAACTTTTGACATAATGAAAAATCACTTCTTTCCCCAAATATATAAATTTAACACATTTAAAGTGTCTAATTGTAATTGTGAGTAAGAATTTCTATGACGTGGTAAATAAATATAAATATAAATAGATCTGAGATATGGTAAATAAATAAAACATATTTTTATATTTACTCCATAAACCTTTTTATATGTAGAAAGCTAAAAAATGAGGTTCTATTCAGGTGAAGCCTATGGGCCAAATATCATGGAACAAATTATTATTAATACCATGGGCTAAATATTATGGTCCAAATACAATATGCCAAATACCATGGGCTAATATAAAATAGGTATGCTAAATAAATAAATATAAAAGAGGTATACACGGAAATATCAAAATGTAAATGTAAACGTAATGTTTAATATGTGTGAGCTATGCCTAGTAATAATATTTTTGTGAAAGGATTTCACAATAGAAACTCCTATAGATTTTTAGTTTTGACTTGTCTGCATTTGTTTTTCTACCACTTTTTTTTTTACCTTTTCATTTACTTCTACTCCATGGATTTGATCATGTGTAATGAATCACTCTTACCACCAAATTTGAATGGTTTAATTTTTTCCTTGCTTGAAATGTTGTTTGGCTTTGAAACAAAGTGATTTCAAGGATCTCCATTAAGTTTTGCATTAAAAATAGAGGTTTCCACCCCTAGAGATTTCATCCCTACCTCTCACAGCTTGATAGATCTGGAGTTAAGATGGATCTAGGTTGGTTATAGTGATGTTGAGTCTGTGTGTGTGGTTATATTCATAAAATCTTCTATAAGGGAATGTTTCTCTCTCGTCCTATTCATCAAATCGTCTGTAAAAGAATGTTTCTCTTGAAGCCCTGAATTTCCCATGAAACTAACCCTTATAGACTCAATCACATGTCCTTCCATCATTTTGATTCATGGTTAACTAATATTACATTTTTGTTTAGTTACAATTCTTTGCCACAACCAAAGATTGGTGTAGTTCTTGATACAATATCCTTCACGATCTATTGCCTAGATTTTTCTAGCATTTATGACAAGCAACTTCTTCTGATTTTAATTTCCTTGAGTAAATGAGTTTAACATTAATAAACTTCATTTTTGTAAACAATATTTTTATTTCTATGTTCATAGTTTAACCAAAATTGGATGAATATATTTGTATTACTTATTTAATAAATTAACAGATAGTTATCTAAAAAAGAACCAATAAGATAGCACCCAAATCCTTACATCAAACAATTTCTTATTTCAGAAAGTAACATATTATTCATAGATAATTTAACAAAGAACTAATAAGATAGCACCGAAATTCTTACACAAAACTATAACAAAATAATTAATAATAACACATAACAAATAACAAATAAATACTTATATGATCAGGTACTTTTCAAAGACTAGGTCCATGATAAGACTTTTTTGTTCCACCCAACCATAAGACTCTTCATTTCTACCCAACCAAAAAGTTTCAGGATTACCTCGAGATCCCTTCCCCAAGCCTCTTTAGCTTGAAAGATATTTAAACCTGGATCCTTTTGTAATCTCAAGACCTTAAGTCAAGTTCAGAAATTCATAGGAAGCTTCCATTGGATGTAACCAACTCAAGAAGACTTCCTTAACAGTACTATTGCAACTTGAACAATGACTTGTCACACACTTTCTTTTCGTTTTCTCTCTAGCATACTCCTTATGTTTCATAATGATTAGAGATTTCATTTTAATCCCTCTAGGAGAGAGTTAATTGTCTAACTACATGGATTTTGAAATATTCTTATTTTTATATTTTTATATTTTTTAAAGTCCTTTCCCGTCATATCTCTGACTAAGTAACTTCCCTTTAACAACACTCAATAAAAGGAGATGAAAATAAAATAATATACTTAGTTTGTGAGATTAATTTACAAACATACAGTAAATGATCAAGTTTTTTCTATAATAAATAAAGTAAATAATCATTATTTACATCATTGGGGAGTGTTAGATCTTCTCCCTCTTAAAAAAAACACCATCCTTGTTGTTTATTCCTATATTTAGAACCGGCCAGCATTGAATTCTCATCCTCCCAAGTTAACTATGTTGGGTAAAGTACTTCCATTTCACTTTAACATGAGTGATGGTTCGCTTCCGTAGTATTGTTTCTATCGGATCGAGAATAAGAAGAGGCTCTTCCAGGAATTCTTCGTCCGATTCTACCATGGTATTGTTTCTATCTAATCGAGAATAAGAAGAGGCTCAGCCAGGAATTCTTCATCCGATTCTAATACATATTTGATTAGTTCATCACGAGCTAGTAAATAATTGTAGGAAGAAAGAAAACATATTTACCACTCTTTTACATGTATCTCCTTCCAGTTAATAATGCTTTTAGAGTCACACATTTATTTATTTAGTAAGGAGACATGGAACAAATTATGTATTTTTATATAACTAGGTAAAGCAAGTTGATAAGCAACTTGGCCAATTATTTCTAGAATTTGGAAGGGTCCATAATACCGAGGAATGAGTTTTTCACATCATTTCCATTATAGGGTGATTTTATTTGGTTTTTATCTAAAATAAACATAAAATCCCACCTAAAATTCCATGTAACTTCTCTTTTTCTTATCATAAGTTTTTTTCCTATCTTGGGAATCTTTTGGGCTTTGTCGAACCTTTTTCACAGTTGCTTCCATCTCTGCCAACACATCAGGTCCCAACATTAGTTTTTCCTCAAGACTATTCCAATTAATGGGAATTTTACACCTTATTCTATACAAGAATTCAAAGGGGCTCATTTTTAATGACTCATGATAACTTTTATTTGATGTGAATTCCACCAAGTGAAGATATTCTTCCCATTTACTTTGATGTTGCACGACAGTAATTCTTAACATATATTCAAACACTTGATTTACTAAAATGAACCTGAGTTCATAACAAAGTAAAAATGGTTTTTTTCAAAATGTTGACGTGAATTTGACATCTTTTTCACACATCATAACCTTTGGGCATCCATGTAACTTAAAAATTTCCTTCATAAATGTATCCACAATTTTCACGGTTTTATAGGTTGATTGAACATGAATGAAATAGGCCACTTTAATCAAATTATCCACCACTACCATGATGGATTAATTCTCATTCTTAGTTTTGTGTAACACAAATATAAAATTTGTAGTAATCACCTCCCATTTCCATTCTAGAATGGGGACAACTGAAGCAATCCAAATGGTTACTTATTAATGTGCGGATTTAATGGTTGTTATCTCATTGTTATTTGCATGGTTTTATGTTGGTTATAATCATGTTTAAATGGGTGGTTCATGTCATGTTTATTCCAATTATTTACTTGTAAATGTAAATATAAAGGATTAAATACCTAATTGAAGACATATTTGTTCAAGGAAGAGATTGGTGATCCTTATTGAAATGTTTCTTAAGTAGTTTCAATCATTAATGCTCTGTCTTATATTCTACACCTATATATTTCTTTCACACCCAATGTTTGATAGAATTTCAGTCTCGGATGGGGATTGACAATCCTAATCTTAGAGTTAGTTTTGGTTTATTAGTCGTATCATCATGTGTTTAATGGATTCTATAATTTACAACAATTTCTGCAAATTTCCTAGAATTATGGGCCTGGAAAGTTCCTTAGATCCCATGGACACATGCACAGGTATAGGATATTTATTCCCTAGACATAGGAATGGAGGCTTGTGGATGCATCCAAGGCGTCTTAGACACATTCATGTAGACTTGTGGCAGATTCTTGGGGTTTTTATTCATAAAATTTCAGTGGGACCAGCGACAAGTCAGGTGGATAACTGGGATAACATTTGGGTGTCCTCTAGCATGCGGTATAGGTTTGTGTTATGTTTTTCCACTTCGATTGCCCTTCCTTAAAGTCACTATGGAGATTTTGTCTTTCCTAGAAACCCCTAATATCTTTTTTACTTCAATTGGCTTGTTAATTAGGTAGGTGTGAGGGGAGGTGGACATTACATGTTCTATCGGAGCATGGTTTCACTATCGTTGGGTGGTGTGTTGATCGTATATTCATGTCAATTGCATATGTGCTCCTCATACTTATGTTCTATGTGTTTATCACATATGTATGGAATTGGTAATAGTTGAAATGGTATCTCCATGTGAAATTTCATGGCGATTGTATGTGGTCATCATGAGTGGATTTCCATTTTATATGCATTTTTAATGCATGTCAGTGTCAATATGTTGTTATGGATGCATTTTCATGGTTAAGGTTATCGTCAATGAGGTCATTGTATGGATTTTACGTCATCATGATGTTGTTGATAGGATACGATGCTAATATGTTGGCTAAGATAAAACAAGAGATGTAGATTATTAAAGTGAAGTTGAATCCATTAACTTCAGGATAAGAGAAAAACTCCATCCATGTTGTATGTTTGGCATGCAGGTGTGTAGTTAATGGTTGTTATAAGGATTAGGGTTACTTATATACATGTTTGTCAATATATTGCTATTTTGGTTACATGTATGATATATATTATTGAATCAATGTGGTCATATGTATGGTGGTCAGATAGTCATGCATGTTAGTAACTTGTTGTTGCTTTATGCTAGTTAAACTTGATGATCATGTCATATGTTGTTGATGATTATGTTATATGTTGACGTGTTGTTTCTATATGTTAGCTAACTTGATGACTAGGGTTATGGATACTGGTCAACGTTTCCATTGATGTCAATATGGAATTACTGGAGGTGGAAAATATTCTTCTAACACATGAACGCCATGAAAACCCTAGTTGCTAAGGATGCAATTAATGAAGTAAAACCTAGGTGCTAAGGATGCCCTTAGATTATGAATATGAAAATACATTAAGGAATAAGTCTAAGATTCCCTTTATTCCCAAGTTCTTTGTCCTTATGCCAATCTGTTGAAGAAAATACCTAATGGTTGTAGCCTTTATCTTGAAATCCTAGCATATGCCCTACTAAATGAACATATGAAGAAGCTCTAACATCGTTCAATTGAAAATCCTTAAAATATTGTTGGTTGGAAAGCCCCAAATGATGCCCTAGATATTTGATATCAAAATTTTTTATAGCATAACCTAATCATAATGGGAAGAATCTATAGCTTAAGAAAATCCCTAAAGCCTTCCATGAATGAACATACTTGGATGAATTTCTAAGTCTATTGCAACAAAATTAACAATACCTAGAATTAATTGAAGCATACCATATGACAAAACCATATACTGCACCTAAAATCCAAATTCTTTTGAAAAAAAAATAGGTCATCCTTGAATACTTTAGATTTGGTAAAGAGAAATAGCAGTCAGTTAAAGGGTGAAGGAAACCCTGAGAGCAGAACTCATTGTACATTACCCTGTTTTCAAATATTTCTACAACATCCAAGTTATCACAAACCTATATATAATAACCCCTATAACAACTCCACTTACCACAATTTCTTTTTTTTTTATAATTATATAGTTACCATATGCTTATATATACTAATTTCTATCTTCATCATTAGTTGACAGATGTTTTTATTTTTCGTTAATCAATATTTTGACACTTTTCAACAGAATTCTTTTGATACTCTCATCATGCTTAGAATATTTATCTTGTTATACATTTGGTACTTTATCATTTCGATGTTCAAGACCTTATTTATGACTAACTATTGTCATATAACTATCCCTCTATTACCTTTGTTCTATTTATCTAACACATGCTATCTACCCTCATGTTTTTATTTATACATACTTTGGTTTCATAATTTCTAGAGTTATTGTTAATCTATTCTAAGGAATTCCCTTCCTTATGGTTTGAACTTACCATTCAATATTAAAGTGCTACACTGCCATATAACCATATACTATATCAATCCCTTACTATGTGCTTTGTATCTCATATAATAAATTTGAATGTCAACTCTTTGTTTGCGCATGTTCTAATAAGGTTTAAGTATTTCATCCGAATGTCATCATGCCACTTTAATGCTATTAACCATGTATTAATTTGGTCAGAATCAATTTATATACTATTATTGTGTTTTAATTTGAGGGTTCATCACATCTCACTTCGCCATTTCATAATGTATCTATCATACATTAATAATATAAGGGTCGTGTACAAAGATTTGGTTTGAAATTTAATTTTCGTAATTGTACTCGTACCTAAAATCCAAACCTCGGGTTTTTACAACTTTTCTAGTACGTCTATTGCTAATGCGTTCATATGGATTCTTGACCTTCATTACTCTGATTCCCTCCCCGTGGATGTTGTAAAACAGTTCTTATCCTTTAGAGCGATTTACGCTTATGCAACCCTAACTCGTATCTTTAGCTTTTCATTGTTATAATTTTTGGTTCAGCTCTGCGCTTGGCTTGCTCCACCCAGCCTGGTTTTGTATTTTTGTTGTAGAATTTTTACACATAGGAGATTAAGACTCGATGGTCACAATGTTAAAGTCGTTATCCTTCATCTAAGAGGCTCTACCTCCAATCAAGTCAACACTTTTCTGTGTTTATGTTTCCAACACCCTTTCGAAATTGATTTTGACTGTAAATCCGTTATGTTTTTCGATTTTATTTCCATTTAACCTTGCTCAGATACTAATGCTATTATTTTTATTATTTCCCGCAGTTTTAATTTAATTCTATATGGATTTTTTTCCATCAATTTCCCACATTCTATAGGTAAGGGATTAGGTTTATTGAAACTCTAAAACCCCAATCTAATTTGAAAGTTTGGTTTCTCATATTCTCACTCTTACAACGTTAATGAATTTTCCGTTTTGTTGTAGGTGAACGAATGTTGAAGATGGTTCTTCCACCATTTACTGACCCTGCTCCCCACGTCAGATAAATTATGAATCCCAAATCATTTTTTGTTAAACCCCCTTCTCGTAGCTAGTTAAGCTTACGTATTACTCATCATGCCATTGTTTACATCTATATCAAAATTTTTTGAGGTATGGTGTTGGATGAGGTTTACTAAATTTTCTCCTTGAGTCCTATGTACATTCTGGTGGCTTCTTCTCTTTTCATTTTTCTTCGCATTTTCTTGTTTGTTGAGAAAATCATGATTATACAATAATGCTTGACATATTTATTTAAAATTCTCTATGTTTTCATACATTTTAACCTTATTTTGTCATTTTAGAAGACAAGAAATTACCGCAGTTGTAATTCTATTGTTTTCTACTTTCTACTTCGGTTCCTTTCTTCGGTTATTTGGATTTCGGTATTAAAATTTCTCATCTTATTTGAGCGGAGATGTTATAGAACTTCTGGTCTGGATTTTCAGGGTTTGAGTATAAGGTTATTGTGAAATTTATATCATTCTTATGATAATCATTTCTCAGGTCAATTTAAGTTCATATTACCCCGCTGTATTATCATTTCTTCACTTTTGTTTTTTATCAATTTCGATTGGAAATTATAATTATGTAATTGGTTAATAAATGTTTTGCAAGTGTACGTAAATGGTACTCCACAGCTTTCCATATACCTCTATCTCGAAGTTATGAAGAATTAGTTACAAAATGTGTTGTGGCTCATTTGCAATATCCTTTATCTTAATTTTTCAAAAATACAAAAGATGGAAAAACATAAAAATATATGTTAAAGTAGAGTTTCTCATATGTTAACTAAAATTTGTAATGTTTTGTATAAATTTGAAGTTCAATATTTGAAATGATTCGAGAAGGTGGGTCCTAATGCCTCAGTTAATGATCAAGCAAGTATGCCAGTGGGATCCGAAAATATTCATGTCAGAAGAGAAAGTCAAGAATCCGTGGGCACATTCGACACATGGGTTAACAGGGAGGGTGCCTCCGCAGTTGACCTAGTTGAATGATGGGCCGATCAAGATCTACGGTCGGGATTCACTACGGGGGCAGAGCCCCAATGAGTGCTCTATACCCCATAGGCCCCCCGCAGTGACCTAAGCTATTGGTTGGTGATATCTTTCAGCCACGTAATGGTACTTTTTAATGGTATTTAGCACATCTACTCAGCATTTAATTTATAAAACTGCGCCACCTATTTAAACCGGTTCTTCTTTCCGTAAGGGTAATGTTATTCCTCTTTTCTTGTCAACCTGATTGCACTGGTCTCTTCCATTGTTTTTATCCACCCTATCGTTGTTCTCCACACTCAGAAATATCATGGCTAAAATTTCATCCCTTTCAGGTTCATCCAACTATATTCCACTCATGGACATTGAGAGGGATACCCGAGACATTGTTTTCTCTTTAGAACACCTCCTATTTTATCAACAGGTCTGTCTGAATGACAAATCATGTCCAATTTTCTCTGCCATGGCCAAATCAGGTGTATTTTCTACTTGTATCCCTAGAATACATATTTTTTGCTGAGTTTGTGCACTGGATCGTGTCTATTGTGTATCCTGGCAAGTCTTTTGTAATGAATTGTGTAGGAGAGAATTTTTTGCACATATATACCTAGTTATTTCATCAATATTTATGTTATCTAGAGTCAAAATATTATGTTCAATTCACTAATGATTCATTGGCAGTGGATTATTATATTCTTGCAGGTCAAGAATTCACCCAGTTTTGCTTCTTCCTGAAGGCATATATGAAGCGGTTCGCACCTGAAAGTAAAGAAATCTCCATAGAATTTTTTGATGCAACAATTAGGTCGGTGTTGAGGTGTATTCTAAATATATTGGGAAATGAGGATGACAACATAGTTGACAAATTAGTTCTGGGACTGTTTTCATTGATGATGAAGCTAGGAGTAGTGTTGGATATTCCTTCATATTGGAAAGAAGTTGTCAATACTCAACTAATGATTTTATCACTCACTGTGTCATTCAAGTTCCCTTATTTTATTATTTACCTCTTTTATTATCAAAATGTTGAAGAATTCTTGCATTTGGGGTAAAACATCATGGATGTAAATAAAAAGAGGCAATTAGTAGTGTTTTGGACTGGTACGGTAAGAGAGGAAAAGAATGAGGACGGTCTATTTGATTTTGCAAATCATTTCATGTCTACTACATATAATATTATGAATGGGGTTTCTCCCCCATTTTTCTTGCCAAAGGCTGAAGAATTTCTGCAGTTGGGGAAAAATTGTAAATTTGGAGATTGATGTGTTTGTGAAGAATACTCATAGATTAGACTATATGGGGCTGGGGTAGAACCATATAGGATTCCTAAATTTGTGCCTATGAGATTATTTTCCTTAGAATTCATTAGGAAGAGTTTTTAATGTTGACCAAATGCGTTTTGTACCTATGAAAAAGGGGCATATGTTTAAATTACCTATGTTTGTGGGTTCGTTTATAGTAAACATGAGACAAGAAGATGATGATGTTAATATGATGTTAGATGGAATTCACTTATAGCTAGGAGATAAGTGGGCTTATGACCCCCATAAAGTAATTTCAAATAGGAGAATTGAAAATGGTTACTGAACATTTTTTCATGAAAGCATACCTGACATAGAGAAGCTAGAAATAAGGGTTTTGTAAGTTACGTTGGCTCTAATATACAGACTCCTATTATATCTGGAAAATGAAGGAAGATGAGTAAAGAGGCAGTTTTTGATACAGAAGGCAAGGAAAAGAGAGCCGAAAAGAGAACGAAATTCAATGAAGACATAACAGGTGCTCAACCACATTTCTCACTTTAACTAGAACATGAGCAAAATGTTCCAGCCTCACCAAGAAGACATGGAGATGCTCAAGAGAAAGTACCTTTTATTAAACAAGTATTTTTTCAAATTGTTGAAAGAAATCAAAGGATGAAGGCTAGCATGGAGGCACAGGATGAGTATCAAATAACTCAAGACCAAACAAGATTGCTGACTACCATGGATATTAAAAAATATCAGTTTAATATTGCTCTTTCTCACCCCTCTCATATCACTATAGGGTAATAAAATAAGCTCAATGATATAAATTTAACTGTTGATATGAGAAATATTTCTTTGCTTGATAAAGTAAATTTCCATATGCAAACAAGTCAACTGATAGTGAATGACTTGAACAAAACTAATCAATGGCTCTTAAGGCTGATAACATGCTAGGGAAGGTGATCACGCAACTAAAATTGGAGAAAGCGAAATCCAGGGCTTTAACAACACAAAATGAAGAACTTAAGAAGATAATTGTAAATATTGGAGTAGATCCAAATGATAGGTCTGTTGTGCAGAAATTGCTACAAAGTGCAGAATCATAGATTTATGTGTTGAAGAAAAAGTTGAAGTTACCCATAGGGGAGCATTCTATGATAGCAGAGGTGGAAAAAGTGGAAAGTGAAAAAGAAAACCTTTTTCAGTAGCTCTTGTAGAAAGAAGAATAAATTGCTAAGTTGAAGGAAATTGTGTTGACATTACAAAATCATATTGATTCTCATTCCTGCACTATCATTTTTCCATTTGGTAGTGATGATCCAGCAACACAAATATCTCAATTGAACACTGAACTAAAAATGGCAGAGAAAGATCTCAAAAAGGCACAAAGTGATATGGAGACGGTAACAAAAATAATGCAAGCGAAGGATGTGGAAATTAATAAATACAAGATAGATTGCTAAATAGATGATGCTGATATCAGGAGCTTAAAGGAGAAATTGAAGGGAAATATGACCTTGATACAGGCTAAGGAGATTATCTAGAATGAAATCATTGCAGAGATGAAATAAACTTGGGGATCTCTTACTATTGTATTAGAAGAGAAAAGCAGTGTCAGAGATTTTGAAGAGCACTTTATGGTAGACAAGCAGAAGACTATTAACACAGCCATATGGGCAAAGAAATTTATTGATTTCTTTGATTCTAAGATGGATCAAGAGTTAGAGGGAAATGATATTAAAGATAGGATTCTATATGCTGCAGCGATTAACAAATTGATTGTTAAAAATACTTGTAGGAAGACCATCAAGAAGAAGTTGACAGAGATTAAAGAAGCAGTGAACAAGTTTGACAATCTATATGAAAAAAGAGCTAGGGAAGGATTTCCATCATTCTGGGAACTTAAAGGTAGTCTTTTATCATAGTCTTTTATCCTACACTTGAGCA